>JAYEPQ010000007.1:11463714-11733714 GCA_036321105.1 Dracaena cambodiana | reverse complement strand
ATAAAAATTTCAACCAATTACTGTGAAATTCTTATGAGAGTATGAAAACCCACTCCTAAAACAAAATATAAAATTTTAAATCTATCCTTGGTGATTTGATACAATTTATGTTCAATGTAGTGCACAGCTCATCCACCAGTCTGATACCGGTACAACTAAGAAAAATATTTAGTATGAGGTTATAATCACATTAAATTAATTTTAAATTTTTATGAGAGTGTAAAAACATACTCCTAAGATAGAATATAAAATTTCAATATGATTCCTAGTGATTTGGTATATTTTCTACTTAATAAAATGCACAACTTAAGATCCGGACAAATATGGGCACAACTTAAAAATATATCTAGTTGTCAGTCAAAATTTCAACTAATTAATATAAAATTTTTATGAGAGTACAAAAACACACTCTAAAACAAAAGATAAAATTTTAAAGCTATCCATAGTGATTTGCTACAATTTCTACTTAATTTAGTGCATAGCTCATGCATTAGTCCGATACCGGTGTAGCTGAGAAAATATTTAGTTTGATGTCATAATCACAACCAATTAATGTGAAATTTTATGAGAATGTAAAAATATTATCCTAAAACATAATATAAAATTTTAATATGATTCATCATGATTTGTTATATTTTTTTTACTTAATAAAGTGCACAACTCAAACTCCGAATAGATATGGACACAACTGAGAAATATATTTAGTTATCAATTAAAATTTCAACCAATTACTGTGAAATTTTTATGAGAGTATGAAAACACACTCCTAAAATAAAATATAAAAATTTAAAGCTATCTATGGGATTTGATACAATTTTCATATCAAAATGCCAGCCACTCTATGTGAAATTTTTGTGAGAGTACAAACACAAAATCTTAAAACAAAATATAAAATTATAAAGCAATCTTTGGTTATTTGATACACTTAATTGCACGACATACATATGATATGCACTATAATCAATATATGGAAATGAATGGAAATAAGTGAAACATAAAGTAGGATAATGTAAAAACCTACATGTATTTTTTGTGATTTTTAATCAGACCACTGTACCTCTCCTTGCACATTCAATTTGGTGTGTTGTTTTAACCAAACATCATCTGGTGCTGCTTTCTCACCCGTTATTGGATCTCTCTGTTTTTACGAGACATGTATTATTACGTTATAATCAAAATATTTGTAAACCAATGAAGATATGATTTATATTGTCATAGTATAAATTTTAATTTACTTACAGTTGCTTCTTCAATCTCCGCAAATGATTTGGTTCCACAGTATTAATACCTTTTTTGTTACATTTAACTTAATAATATGATATCTTTCCAATATGCAATTGTTTCTGTTTAACGTTTCAATAGTAATAAAAAATTCCTAAGATAAAAAAACCTTCCTTATATATATATATATTTTTTTGTCCTCTCTACGTGCTCTTATCTGAACAAATTTTATCATTAGTGTTTAAGGTATTCAGAATGTTTTTTTGTTTAATTCATTGTTATCTGTATCTAATCTAACTTTTATTTTCTATTTGTAGAATAATTTGTATTTGTGAAGCAGAAGCCACAAGATTAAAATTTCTGAAAGCCTTCTTCATAGTTTGAAGTTCCTCTAGTATGATTCTTAAAAAGAAAAGTCTCTACACCAAAATTGCAGTTACTTTAGAAGTAAAATGTACAAAACGAGAAGGAGATGATTAAGATGAAGAATGCCAAGACGAAATAAGGAGGGGATTATTGGACGATCAGTAGAGTGACTCGGTTACATAGTTTTGAATTAAGAAGAACTACAATTAATGAAACAGTAAGAAGTGGATTAAGAATTGTTATGAAGACTCACTCCGCATATAAACAGCAACATGCTGCAGAATCAACAATATTCTGCATAAACAAAGCAAGCATTGCGCATGAAAACAGATTATTGATGAGATAGGATAATGCAGACAAGATGACTAAGCAGTGTTGACAAGTTGAATTAAAACTATATCAAATAGAAAATGTGGATAACTTATAAGCAAGAAATTAGTAATATCATGTGTGAACTATATCAGTGAAGAGCCCAATTTTCAACTTGACATTCCACCAAATTGTCAAGATAAACAATTAAGCACACATAACAACTACAACCAGCTGGATATCACTTCCTAAAATTTTGCATTATCAATTTATCCTGGTTCCACTAATAAGAACAACTAACATAAAGGATGCATCTAGTATAAATAAACATAACAATTTATCCTTTCAATCTTGCTCCAGAAAGTTAAATGTGAATTTTTCAGAAAAACACATCTGCGCAGGGATGGGTTGCGGGGAGGGCAGCGGGGAGGGGCTGCTCGAGGGAGGGGCTGCGCAGGGAGGGGCTGCGAGGAGGGCAGCGGGGAGGGGATGCGAGGGAAGGGGTACGCGGGGGAGAAAACACACCTGTGGAGAGATGGGCTGCGGGGAGGGGATGCGGGGAGGGTCTGTGCGGGGGAGGGGCGTACCTGCACGATGGGGGGAGGGGCGTACTTGCTCCTTGCGGGCGAAGTTGTGGGCGTACCTGCTACTTGCGAATCTGAGGGAGAGCACGTTGGCCGAATGTGGGAAGTATCGATCGTGGGAAGTATCGATAAGATATTGCGAAGTTTACGTGAAATTTATTGCGGCTAGTTAGGTTTTATATAATGATAATAGTAACATTTGTATTATAATTATAATTCTATTTGTATTATAATTATAATAGATTGAGAGGATATCTAGTTATCATAGGATTTGGATAGATGGCTGAGATAGGGTTTAGGTTAAATATATGATTAAGTTAAGAATTATAATTCTATTTGTATTTCAATTACAATATAAAACAAAAGGTATCTGAATAAATGGCAGAGATAAATTTAGATTAAATATATATACATTAGGTTAATCATTGTAATTCTATTTGTATTATTTTTATAATAGTTCAAGGAGTTATTATATCATAGGATATGGATAGACGACCAAGATTAGGTGTAAAAACATAAATAAAAATTTGAAGTCTCATGATTGTTGTAAGTTGATAATTTTATAGAAGTAATTAGAAATAAAAATAAATTTCATGACAATATAATCCCTCACAAAACAATTGTTTGTGACCAATAAAAATAGTTATAATTGATTTCCATGTTTTAGTGGCAACTCTTTCTCGTTGTAAATAAAAATTTGTGTTTTAGTTACAATATTTAATTTTCATCATTGAAAACTCAATTTTAGTAACAAGTAATTATATTTGCTACTAAAACATTATATGTTTTAATGACAGTATTTATTTTTCATCACTGAACAATTAGTTTTAGTGACAAGTTTTTGAGTTGTCACAAAAATAATTTATGTTTTAGTGATGGTATTTAGTTTTCTTCACTGAACACTTAGTTTTAGTGACAATTATTTTGTTTGCCACAGAAAAATTTATGTTTTAGTAACGAACTAGGGTTTTCTTCACTGAATACTCAGTTTTAGTGATGCGTATTTTCGTTGTCATAGAAAATATTTATGTTTTAGTGACGACATATACTTTCTGTTACTAAATACTCAGTTTTAGTGATAATTCTTTTAGTTGTCACAGAAAAAATTTATTTTTCAGTGATGATTTATGGCCTTCATTACTGAAAATTATGTTTAGTGATAATTTTTATTTATTGTCACTGAAATATTTAAGTTTTAGCAACATATTTTAATTAGCGTCATTGAAAACTATTTTTTAGTGACAAGTTTTAGTCGTTGTTACTAAAAAATTTATATTTTAGTAGTGATTTTTTATTCTCATCAATGAAAACTATGTTTTTTGACAAGTTTTTATCGGTTGTCACAAAAAATTATGTTCTTGTGACAATTATTTCTCTCCATCATGGAAAACACAATATTTGTGAGAACATTTAATTTTTGTTACAAATATTCAGTTTCAGTGACAATTTTAATACTTGTCACTAAGATATCGTCACTAAAGACACATTTTCTTGTAGTGGCTTACGCAACTTACCTGAGTTACCGACTCATATTCAGTAATCTCATACATATTATATGCATATTTACGTGTATGTATGTATATATGTATGTATTGACAATTATGTTAATAAAAAATATTGAGAAAATTCATTATCAAAATCTCTCAGCTCTTTATGGTATTAGAGTAGCTCAATATCTAACGATAAAAGATCCATGGCCAACCAAGACATACCCTCCTCCACTGCCTTTCTCCACCATCTCCGCTCTTGTTTGCCCGTCATCAATCCCTTGATTGATATTGACCCAAGCACTCAACTTCTGCTACTTTTCACTTCATCAAATTTCCCCTCATGGCAAGCTCAATTAGAGACACTCTTCATTAGGTATTATCTCATTGGCTGCAGTGCCCCTGTTTTTCAGTTGCTTTCAAAAAAATGGAGTACATTACAAGTAAGCATGCTCTAAGAGTGGAGGGGGCGTGCAGGAGGCCAAACTTTACAATTTGTACCAAGAGTAGAGTTGAAAATAATAAACCATATAAATAATTGTTGCACATATAGATAAATGAAAGCACTACATTATCTATTAAACTTAAAGTTTATACATGAAGGAGGATATATAACAAGTCCACTAACAAAAACAAAAGTCACTTGATGTATAGAATACAAATCTATATAAATGAACATTGGGAATCGTAATAAGAAAAAGAAAGGCCTGAATCTAATGACGAAACTACTGATGTTGTCTTTGATAGACCTAGGTGATAGGTGGCCTTCTCTATTTCTGTTGATGTGAGCCCGGTTCGGGGTTTGGTAATGATGTAACATCTCGATCCACCAAAATCCAGTGTCCATGGCAAAGGTAGGATGAAACAGACTGATAGTCTACTTTGAATTGCCTCTATCAACTTCCATATGTCATAGTCAATCTAATTAGAGTTTGGCACTTTTGGCCTGTCTAGCTGAACCACCATGCAAATATTATACAAATTCAATATATGTCCGACCTGGCTGCATGCTGGACATTGAACCATACTAATTTTTCTATTAGACTCTAACCTAGATGCTGAAGTCTCCATCTCGTTCCTACAATCTAGGTTTTGGAATTCAAGGGAGTAAACCTAACAATAGCAAGTATAGGAGAATAGGGTGTCCTTTCACAATGCAAGTATCAAGTATTTGGTGAATATAAATTTCCAGTATCAATATACTAGTAAAAAAAAATAAACAAGCCAGACAATGTGGGAACAAGTAGGATTGTGTATTATGTCATGCAAGTAACCAAATGTTAAACATAATTATACAAGTCCATCGTCTAAGTCAGTTAAGATGCGTGTCGTTACATATATCGTATAAGTGTGCGTACAGGCATAGGACCCAGTCAAAACCCATAGTGCTGAACCATGACACACCGTTAGGTGCTGCTAGACGAACCCTATACTATAAAACAGCTGTGGATGTAGCCCATTATGGGAATTTAAATACCAAATTATCGCTCAATACCAAAAAGTGCTGCTACACTATACGTTCTCAACATCTAACTAGAAATTGCTAACTAAATTCTTATACGATATGGTTTTTATCCATCATATAGTTTCTCCCATCTCCGTGCCAATGATATACGATATGCATGAGCCACTAGAAATATCATAGCATGGAAGTCGAACCATGTACATATCCATTATCACTAGAAACAAAAATCTAAGAATCATTTTAATCTAGGAATCAATTTAATTCAGGATCACATACATATATCTCAAGGATACTATATTTCTATGTAATCAAGATATTTAATACTGGATCTTATTGATTACTAGTGTAATCAAGATATTTAATACCGGATCTTATTGAAAGCACTACATTAACTAGAAATTGCTAGCTAAATTCTCATACTATATTAATTATATTTTGTGCACTCGTAATTCAATTTTGGTGATTATTATAAAAATTTGATTATAAATTATTTATATTAATCAAGCTCTCATGTTTTTCTAGTGTGTTATGACCTTTTTGCAGGATTCTAGGTGATGAGAAATCGAAAAACCGAAGTGTATCAGTGTGTATCAGCCCGAATCAGCAATTGATAAGTATAACTATCGATAGTTATCTAGTAGTTGTCGATAGCCAAATAACATTTGAAGACTGTAAGCCCAGTTGAGAGCTCTAGTTGAAGCAGCTGTTGAAGCACCATTTGACAGCCACATTGGCAGAGAAGCACTTTTGAAGAATTTTTATTTAAACAGAGTTTCCTTTCAAATAGAATTCTTGTTTAGATTTTTGGGAGACTATATATACTTAATATAATTGAGAGTTTTGTATGCACGATTTGAATACTTTTATATTTTTAAAAGAGAGATTTTCGGAGAATAGTTTTTGTACTCGTCATGCCTACTTTTTTTTTCCATTGAGATGACTATGGTGAGTATGCATGATTAATTCTCTGTGTTAGTTTAGATGAGATAACAAACTCTAAATGATATTGCATATTAGGCTTAATTATTTTATGTAAAATTGATAATTTTGGTTTCCTACTACTTTGTTCGACATTAAATATGTTTTTGAGTTTTTGATGATGTATATTCGTTGCTTGGTTTTTGATATGCCATTGATTGTTTAGATAAGGTGTATGCTTAAACTTTGAATAATTATTTTTATTCCTCATATATCATGCTTAGATCAACTCAAAACATATATAGGATTAATCGAGGGAAAAATATCATGTTTATGTCTTTATTTATTTATGTGCTTCAAAAATATATTTTTTGGTTGTATGAGATCTATAATCTATGCAACTGATATAATTAAGTATAAACATATCTAGTGAATTAATCTATGAGGGAGTTGTCCTATCTGAGATAATTAAGAATAATCATAAATTCATGTATGATAGCAATTCACTTCTCAAACTCAGTTACCCCTCTCCATTTAAGTTCACTACCAATCCAAAGGTTTCTGTGTTTCATAAGACTTCCCAATTATTCGGTCTTGGATTGCCAACGACTGTTTTGACAACTACTTTGATAGTCCTTCTCAAGCAAATTTATAGTGATTGAATATTAGACAACTATTGACAGTCCTGCCAGAGTTGTTGATAGCCAAATCTGGCAGTTTGATTGCTAGACCTTCCGTTCACGCATATACGCTTCTCATTTCATTTGTTTGCCTTCAAAACCCTGCAAAAAAAAAAAAAAAAAATCGTAAAATGCTAGAAAAATATCAAATAGAGGATTAGAGTAATTTGTATAACAAAGCATTATTTTCATTAATCATCAAAATCGAATTACACATGCATAAAATAACTATAAAATATGACACTTTTCATGCATAATCACTGAGATGACTCAACGCAGATCAAATTCCAAAGATGCCTCGGATGAGGACAAGGGCATGGGCAAAGCTGGGGCTCTAGTGAGAGCGAGGAGGATGATGACTAATCCTAGATGTACTCTGACTGTTCTCCTTTATTTATATTATATCCTTACAATTTTGTGCTTTCTATGTTTTATATTTATATATTAAGAACACTGCATGATTTAGGTTGGTGATGAGTATGATAAACTTAGGATAGCCTTTAAATTGTAAAATATTATATATATAGTTTAAAAAAAGTTTAAAAATTAAAAATTTGAATTGTTTTTTGAAAAATTCTCTTTTCTTAATCTAACAAGAGATACTAATATAATGAAAATGAATAATTCTAGAAGAGACACTAAACTCCTCTTGCTGCACAACCTTGATCTCCATTATAGCAGTAACGTCAACCCATAGAAGAGTGTCAAATGCTCAAACCTGGTCATCTAGGGAAGTCAGGCGGGCTCAGTAAGGAGTAGCCCATTCAGAACCACTGATGTTCTCAATGTTATTCAAATAGTTCAATAATATTGAGCAACCGAGCTCTATGGAACGACGGTTATCCAAGAACATGAATACACACCACCGCAATAAACGCAAGAAGTCCATGACGCTATATTGGAAAAATTCTATGAGGGGAACATCATCAGGAAAACTTGGGTAAAGGCCGATACCAACGTTGAAACAGGAGCTTTAGAAGGCACCGGAGGAGGCGGTGTCGCAACGGTAGGAGAAGCCTGACTACTTAGCACTACTGAGATGTGCGGTGCCAGCACCTGTAGTAGCGGGGATGCCAAATCTAGAATCCTGGACAGAGGACCCCCTGGAGTTACTATGATTATGGTGATGAGAGCAAACTTCGAAGGAGGACTCTCCTCTAAAACGTTCCCAGTGCTGACCCCACCCCTTCAAAGAAAAACATCAAAGAAGGTTCAGAAGTAGTAGGCACCCCATTCGAGGGCCCTACACTAGGATCCGTGGACGAAGAGGTAGTGATGACCTTTATGCTCACTGTCATAAGTGGAGCCATGGTTGCAAGAGCGGCACTTGGCAAACTATCTAGCTGAATACAGACTTCTGCAAGATAGGCATAATGAATAGCAGGACATAAGTGATAAATGAGCATTACCAGAAAAGAATGCCTGAGAGACCAGTTGACACAGCCGAAAGAGAAACACTCTCAGGAATGACTGTCTCCAATTTTTTAGGATGAAAATGATTGTACTTACTCATGTCCGGAGTAGGAGCAAAATAACTCTTCTCATAGGCATCTATATCAGATGCAGCATCACCCTCATCACAAGCATGGACATTTGTGTCTGAGTAATCGACACGTTCAGATGAGAGTGACAGATCAGAAGCAGGGTGGGACTGTGGCAAACCAACACTTGAAGTATAATTCTACAAGAAGGCAAAGACATAGCTAGAAAAGGATAAAAAGAAAATAAGGTGTTTGACTTACGAGAGGGCACTAATCCGGTTGTAGCACTGCAAAGAGGAGTTGCCATCCCTGGCATCGTGGCCAGTGGCTAAGGAATAACACTAATTCCCTCGCCGGTCATAATGACGACTGTTGGCTCGGAAATAGTAGGAGCAACTTCAAAAGTAGCCTCTTGAGTAACGGTTATAGATTCAAAAATGTCCAAAGCCACTCCTGTGACCTCCAAAGCATGCTGAGGAGATGGTAATTCCTTAGCCAACTCAATCGTGAGAGATCGTCAAGGCTTCTTAACCGGACGAGTAGAACTTCGAGCACTCACTGATCTTGTGCGCTTTGCCACGGCTTCATAATCTCCACGAGTGGGCGCATCTCTTCAACCATGCGCAATAGCTCGAGATGGCACATTAGCCTGTTTGGACACGTTAGCCTATGCGGGCACATTGACCTGTGTAGGTACGTAGACTTGAACTGGTGCAGCGGCCTGAATTGGTACTTCCCACTGAGTAAGCACGTATCCTTGAGCTGGCGCTAGGGCGCGGCCCCGATAACATCATCATCATCACCACCACCACCACCAATAGAGAGAAACTCATCATACCTTATATTGAAACAACCTTGGTGCCTTTTCTCAGGGAATAGGATGCCTCAATCTCCTTCATGCATGAATGGTTGATCGAAAAGGAGGGGCCTATAGTGTTAGCCCTATGGTACCAGGAGCAGAATCCGAGAGACATATAAAGCTTGGGAGTCTTCTGAAGCAGCACGAAATGAGCTTCTACACAACTGGTAGAAAAGTGATACCATCCACCAAATACAACTGGAAGAAAGGGTGGTGTAGCCGTCAGGACCGGTGGTATCTTTGAATTCTTCTTCGTATCAGTAGATGTGATACTTTTGATGATTGCACATAGTCTTATGAATTATGCGCATGTAATGGTTTCTCCAATTACATCCTCTGTGCCTCTGAATAAATGAGCCGCCACTATTGTCTTCTAAAGACAAAGGCATCAGGCTCAGGCAATGCATCACGAACTATACCATGAGATAAGTATAAGGCAACTCCACTCTGGGGTTTGGAGTTGGTATCTCAACCTCAGATTTAGTGCCTTTACTCTTCTTCTTTTTGCCTCCTGGGCAAAACTTTGTTGCAAGCTCCTAAAGACTATTCTGCAACTTGTAGATCATGGCGAGCAAGAGTCCGAGGGGCCTTTCGTGAGCAAGAAGAATAACTGAGTATACTAGCTCGATAGCTATAGCATCCTGAGGCACAGATGGGACAACACATCGTTTCAACCAAAGTATGAGAAAGCCTGCTATCAACCCCTATAAGAAATAGGCGTCTGAGCTTGATAGTGGAAGCTTTGAAAACTCGTGCCTGTTTTGAATCCATCTTCAATTGATTCTGCTATATATGAACTGGCTCCTAAGTTAGCTATCCGAGTCTCGACAACACCTGGCTGAGAGCATCCAACTTCGTAACTGCAACTATGGAATGATCTACGTCATGAAAAAGATAGTTAGCCCATAAGTTTTTGGCTAACACCTTGGTGCCTTGTACCAGAAACTTCCTGACAAATATAGAAGTGGCACATCACCTCCTAATACGTCTCGTTTATCTAGGATCCTAGTTCTTCATTCATCACAGCTCCTCCGTCATCGGGATTATCTCTTCATATGGCTTCTGCCCCACTGATAGTAAAGAAACTTCGAACATCTCATAGAGAGTAAAGCTGAGTTCACCCACGAGAGTTAGGAATGTCTCGGACTTATGTTGTACATCTCCAAAATGCTGAACAGGTGATGGGCACTATGCTCATACTACATATTTCTGATAGCCCTATATAACCCAATTTCCTTTAGAATCACTTCAAAGTTGGAAAGTACAAAACTGATCATCCTACTCTATCACATCTTGTTGGTATAGTAATCCAGGAGTATTGTCATTTCAATCTTAAAAAGTCATTACAAAATGTGCTAGCAAGCCGAGAAGACTCATCTAGAGGAAAGACTTTTCCTACTTGTCGCAGAAGTAAACCGGTCAAATGTCTACCAGGGCTATCTTAATAAGGACCTTGGCTGCCGAAACTACCAACGGGAACACCATATTGGTTTTAGTGAGACTCCACTCCATTTGACGAGGGATAAATATGTCTTGAAGAAAGTTAGTGAGAAACTCCTCGCCATCATCAGAATCACATCTCCTATTTGGCGAAGCCACTTGCACTCATCTTCAAACAGAGACTCCTCCGAGACTAATATCATGTCACCCAAGAGGAAGACCGACTTCTCAAACTCTTCTCTGTTCGCACCTTCAAGAGGGGCGTCACTTATTAATTCCCTCAAGGTAGATGGGTTACAGCTGAATAGCTTATCTCTCCGATCATCACTTCTACCAAGAGTGAAAGAAGAGATTGGTCCATGAAATCTAGCTTGGATTTCACCTTCGGGACCCCTTTAGAATCCGAAGTGATAATGCCTCGTCAGAGAGCTTGTATAGTTCACTACCAAAGAGACAAAGAAGAAGTCAGAAGCTCATCAGATATTCTAAAAATTTCTCTAAGTAGAGAAACGTGAGGCTAAAACAGCCCCACATAAACAAAACATAACGTGAGAAAATCAATCACGAGGTTGTTGCCATGCACAACAAAATGTGATGCTATGCAGCCTTGCATCATGCAGCTTCGCGTGAACAGCCGAATGGCGGTTTGCTGTCGGTGGCGAATCCCTACACCGCCATTGGCAAAAAAGGAGTTTTTAGTCCAAATCAACCCTAGATATCATGGTAAAATTTCTCAATTGAACCTTCATATCATAATTCTACTCAAAAAGAGGAAGAAAATAAGGTTTGAGAAGAATTTAACTCCAAAAACGGGGAGAACTCCTCCTATACCAGCGGCCAATGATCATAAAGATGAGGGGGCACTGCTCCAAGTAACTACAACCTTCTTTGGTGCCATTGATCGAAGAATGAGGTAAGAATTTGAAGAAAGAATGAAGAAATTTGAGGAAATTTGAAGGAGTTCTTGAGCAAGAATAACATGGGTTCTTAGGATGAAATGAGGGGAAGAAGATGAAGGGGCCTTTCTAAAGAGGAAATGGAGCCCAGGGAGGCTCAATTTGCGGCAAAAATTTTGCAAAGCTGAGTAATAACCCCACAAGGCTATTAGCCCCATGAGGCTATTAGCCTCGCGAGGCTATAAACTCGAAAAAATTAATTAGCCTTGCATATGAAAAAAGCTTGTGTGATGGAAATTTAAAAATTTTAAGTCCAAAGTATTTCAAAACTAGTTAAAAATTAACAAACGAGCTTTTGAAAATTTTGAAGGGGATTTGTAGGAGGAAAAAAGTTGGATTTAAAAGAACTAATCCACACGAAGTGAACAGCCTCATGCACGCAAGGCTAATAGCTCTGCACGAGGATAACAGCCTTGCGCACCCGGGGCTAGGTCAGCACAGAAATTGGTTTCTTTTGGATTTTTACTAGAATTCCAAATCTAATTATATATAAATACTCCAAATTAAAGATTTCAAATCCAACCAAAATACAAATTTAGAGACTAAATTGAGTTGTAATTTCATCCTTATTTCTTAAGAAAACTCCTAAAATTATAAATAGAGGAAAAAGAGGAGAGAACTTTGGAGACTTTTGGTGAGTTGATTTCCTGCGCGAAGGCATGCTGACTAGGAGTAAACTGCTGTCGACCAGAAACTTTCTTCATCAACTATTCATATTCAAGACCAATCTAAGTATCAGATCGTCAACGTAGTACGAGATCGATGCTCTATAACCATGTTAAGAACCAACATTTTTTGTAAAAGAAAGTAAAAACTTATAAATTCTCTCATTTGATTTTCCTTTGCTTCGCTTTTATTGTACTTTGAGATTATTGTAATCATAAATCAATGGCAGTGAAAGGAAGCGCGCATTTTGCGGGAAACAGAGATTTGACTATCCCTTATTGAGCACTTGTACTGAGAATCTTTGATTTAGATTGCCAAGAAGGTTACTTTTCTTCTAGAGCATATAAGCTATTCTGAAATGTGCACTTCCAAGCGCAGAAGATTGACAGTTAGTACTCGGACAATAAATCCAGGATCGTTATCTAGAGAATACAGTACTTTGAGACTGTGATCTAATACTTAAATTTTAGGTTACGAAAAGTAAGAAGTAAAAATAAGAAGTATGAATTGGAAGTTGACTAACTGAAAATTGGTATTAAAATAAACTAGATAGTTTATATTACTTATATGGATTAATGCCCTCAATATTTGAGTCACTAGCTGAGTTAATACTTATATATATATATATATATATATATATATATATATATATATATATATATCACATGATCTAATACAACCAGAAAATAAATCATTAAAAGCACATAATCGAAGTAAGTTGTAATATAGATAATTGGTTAATTCTATTGATTAATTCCTATATTAATTTTATAGATATTCCTAATCATGATCTATGAATAACAGAAACAACCATTTAAAGTTTAATTATGCACCATGCCTAAAGAGTCTTTGGTATATAAAAAACTAAGCAACAACTATTTCGTTAAATTATAAACTATTAAAATCTCAAAAATTATATTTGGCACCAAAAAAGTTAAATAGGAAACCAAAAATTAAATATTATATAAAAAACTAAGCATAGAAAAGCAAAACTCATATTAGATCATCGTCAGGAGTTTGTTATTTTATCCAATGTCAATGAGAAATTTACCTACTCATACTCTTCTGCCATCAAATAATCGAAAAGAAATTCTTTTATTAAATAACTACGAGCGAGTACAAAAAGTCAAAATTCTCAAAACTCTCAAAGATCTCTCCTTTAGTATTCAAAATAATGCCTCCTCTAATTTCTGAAGTACAATGGATATTTATAGATCTCTATAGGATGTAATCCTTTAATACAAAATTCTATCTAATTAGAAATTATTTTTGTCTTCAAAAATTGGCGTATCTGCATATCTGATCGACTCACTGTTGACAATCACTTCAACAGCTACTTCGATAGCTTTCCTCTGGTAGGATTACAGTTATTAAAATTTGGCCTGCTATTGAAAGCCCTTCTAGGTGGCTATCGACAGCCAAATTTGAAAATTGGTTCTGGGCTACTTTTGTGCATGGATACCATTCTAGTTGAATTTTATTTTTTTAGAACCCTGTAAAAAGATCATAAAATATTAGAAAAGTATTAAATTAGAGAGCTAAAGTAAAATGAATAATACTTCATTATTTTTCCATATTAATCATCAAACTTTGATTTCAATTATATAAAATAGATACAAAATATTGCACTTTTCATTTGTAATCACACCCCTAAATTTTGCTAGTTCCTAAAAAACTAAGTAAAATAAAAAATACTAAAAATAAAACATAAAATAAAATCTTGGAGTATTTTTATCGAAATCACAATTGCACTTAATATGTGCAACAAGTATTTAAACCCCTTGATTATCCTAAGAGATGAATGTTGTCTCGTGAGAGTTTTTAGCAATTTCACCCACGAGAAATGTAGGTATAAGAAGAAATAAAAAAGAAAATAAGAATAAATATAAAATAAAGAAAAATATCAGAATGACTAAGAGAAACTAAGAAAAGCTATGAAAATAATTTTGTTTCCATTTCTTTTTGTATCAAGCTTAATAAAAAAATATGCACATAGATACTTATAAAACTTTCAATCTTAAAATCTTACTCTTATTATATTATTCTTAGTATCCTATCATAATTACTTAAAAGTTATCTAGATATACCTAACTTTTGATTGTCCACTCCTATGAATTCTTGTGATCATGTAAATGAGCCAGTTAAGTTTCAAACTCCAATTAAACTCATGGGAACACTTTTCTTAACATGTTCTGTGTTTGTTTACTTACAAATACTCACCGTTTATGTGAATACATTGCTTCTCGAGGCACAAATGCTCAATTGCAAAGCTTATGGTTGTTGTAAAAGTTCGTAAGTATTGTTTGTGTGAATATGTACGCTTTCCGAGGCATATGAAAATAACTACTTAATACTTACTTTCTTATATTTATTTCTCTTTCTTTTTATTTAGAAAATCCTTGCGTTAATACCAGGCTAACACTTGTTTTTTTTTTCTTTTCAAAGACGATAGGCTTTCCTTTTAAGTTCTCTTTTTGTTATCAACTTTTCATGACTCACTATGTATGTGTAGAGTGCATATTCATTTCTAGTCTTAAGTATCAACATAACTTATTGTCAGATTTAAGCTTTCAATAAAAAATAGCTAAAAATACTATAGCTAAAAAATACTAAAAATAGCTAAAAAATACAAAAAAAATACTACATGGTGACTTTCAAGTTCAAGATGGAGTGCAACCCATTCCTAGAGGCATGATGCAGATCGTGAATTTCGATCCGCATCAACAGCAGAAGAAAAGATTATCCCCCTTCGAAACTGATAGAGAGGAGATAATGTGGGTGCATCCAAATCTTAATGTTGAACAATGGACTTTCAATTCATTTAGAAAGAAGCGAAAAGGGAAGATCCTTACTTCTAATGTCGTCTCCATATATTCCGAAGATAACAAGAGTATTCCTACTCTAACAGATTTGGAAGGAGAAATCAGAGACTCTCTGGTGGCTGACACGGATCTACCTCTCTCTGGAACCCGTTTAGGAAAAGACTAAGAATTATGGGCAGGCCGCAGAATCCCGGCCACTTCCAGAGAAGATCAAACAAAAAGAGCTTAAGTTTGACAAAGCTCTGAAGAAAAAGGGGAAAGAGCCTGCGGAAGATTTATAGAAGTCGTCTCAAATCGACATCTTAGCACAGTTAGCTAATATTATCGTAAGAATAACCTTGTATGAGCTCCAGAAGCTTTCAAAATCAACTAGAGAAGGTTTGAGAGAAGCACTGCAAGATTCAGAGATATTCCTAGCGCAGATACCAGAAACGGTTGAGAAAGAAGAATCTTTTTGCGCGACATGTCACTAGACCTCTGGTAAAAACATCCCTTGCATCACTTTCTCTCCGGAAGACATGCAAGTTAGAAGCAATAAGCATCACCGCCCTTTATATTACAAATGATACATAGGGTCAGCGGAAATAAATCGCATTCAAGTTGATCCAGGCTCAGCCTTAAGCATCATGCCATGGAGGATGCTATGGTAACTTGGAGTCCTGATGAATAGGTTAGCAGCAATCAGTACTACCATCTTTGGATTCAATGCCAATGGTAGTAGGCCATTGGGCAAAATAAAGTTTAAGTGTCAAATCGGCGATCTGAAAACGGAAGTCACGTGCTATGTGATAGATACTGACACATCTTGCAACCTGCTATTAGGGAGACCCTGGATCCATAACAAGCTCATTGTGCCGTCTACACTACATCAATGCATGAAAAATGCGGATAAAGACGGGAATGAAAAAACGCTGGTCGCGAAAAAGCAGCCCTTTAGAGGAGTCAAAAACTAGTTTACTGACGCGTTGCTATATCAAGATACATTCGATGCCTCAAATCAGCCTGTTCCAGACGCCTCAGATAGCGGTTATGAAGCCAATACAGAATCAGGATCTGAAGATTTGGAATCCGAGGATGTAATTTGGAACGGTGAGCCCATTATAATAAGCCTTAAAGGCCTTGATGTAAATAATACTGTTCACTCTGATGGGGAATGGGTGATAAATGAAAGCTTAGAGTTTGCTTATTTTTCTGGTGCTGATTCTGAACCATCAAGCACTAGCACTGACGCGTTCAGTGATTATTTAGATAAAATATGCTCTCTAACTTCTTTCCAAGCACCTATCAGATCGTCCTTTTATGAGCTGAGTGATGACGATGGAAATGCCAACAAATCTGTTTTTGAGGTTCCTTCCAAGGACGGAACTCATAAATCCATAATATTCGGAAAGGCAAGTAACAAAAGAAAAAAAGAAATGTTTAGATTCTAAAGAAGAACAAGAAAATCCCGAGTTCTTCCACTACGATGAAAATTCTCATAAACTAATAAAGAAAATGAGGTATAACCTAGCCAAAGGCAGGGGGTTGAACTTCGAAAGGGGAAGGAGAACAATTCTCTGACCCTTTGTCCCAGAGGAAAAAATGCCAGATTATTATCAGAAGACCGGTAGGGGGTTGGGATATGTTACCACTCTCGAAGGTTCCTCAGGTGAGAGAACTGAAGAAGGGCAACTCGACCATTCATTAGAATCATCTTACTGGGATTCAAATATCAGTGTTGGCATGATCTTTCGCAAAGTATTCGTGAACATGGCCTCTGCGATCCAAGAAAGCAAAGACCTAGGTGAAGCTTCGCCGATAAAAGATGACTCTTGGCCCAAACACCTTAATGCGAAGTGGGGAATTCAGTTTGAACAGCGCGAGCCTCCAACCGAAGATAAAGTAATCCAAATAAATATGGGTGATGAAAAGAATCCTAAACCCATATTTATAAGTGAGAACCTATCCTCGGAAGAGAAAGAGAAATTGATATCCCTCATTAGCGAGTACATTGATGAGTGCCATATATTGCATATTTGTAGCCTTCATATTACCTATTTTTTGTATATAAATAATGCTACTTGGGTATTTTTAGTGTGTTTTTCAGGGAATCTGATTTATATAAGGAGATGGCATGAAATCAGAGTTGGAGTAGGAACAAGTTGCTAAAGTGGGCAAGACTACAAGATTAAATTACTGCAGGGAGTCAAAATCAAATACATTCAAGAAAATCAAGAATATAAGACAAGAGACTCACTAAGAAGAAAATCCAGAGCAAGATACTCCAATTTAACCGCTAAATGGCAGTTTACCCGCCAAATATTGGCCACACAGTGCCTGTTCCAGAGGAAATTTCTTCGAGGGCTTCATTGTAATTTTGTTGCTTTGCGGTTCTGCTAGAATTAGGGTTTGATTTCTGAGGCCTATATATTTGCCGTATCCTTGTATTTTGAGAGAATTCTGAACTTTGGTACTCGTTTTTAAATCAATAAAAATTAGGGTTTTTGCTGAGGGGGTGGCGGCCACAACACCATACTCTAGAGGTAAATCATTATTCTGAAATTTTTTTACTTGGTTTCTAGATAGATTTAATCGCTTTCTAGTTTAGGTTTTACTGCTTTTTAGATTAGAGTTTATTATATTCAAGAATAAAAATTTGATCTTGCTTAGTAAAAATATGAGTAGCTAATTAGTTTAGCTCTAGGATGTAGTTGAAGCTAAGATCCGCCATATAATTGCTTTATAGTATTTTCTTCTTAAATAAAATTAATAAGACATGATTTTTCAATAAAAAGATTAAAATATAAGAACTCAAAGATTAGGACTTTGATAGGTTATACTTGAATTAGGTTTCTTGATAGTCTATACTTAGTTAGGGTTTGGGGTTGTTGGTTTTATCTTTTTATTTGAATTATCTAAAAAATTTAGTTTGGTTTTATAAGAAGTAGTATTTTTGATGAGTTATACTTGCACAACACTTGATAGCTCATGCTTGGGGCACTTTAAGTAAAAATTAAACTAAAAAGATAAATTTTTTATGATAAAAGAAAATAATAGAAGTAAGAATATGGTTGGAAATTAGTGAATTCTAGATCCTAGGTTATTTAGATTAATTAAAGTTCAAACTAGAATTTTTGGTTAGTCCGTTAGACTAAGGAAAGAGTAAGGAACGCAAAAACATTTTAGATCCCTGTGAGACGACCTCTACAGCGCTACAACGATACTGTGTGCTTGTGGTAAATATATCACATCAAGTTTTTGGCGCCGTTGTCGGGGATCGACAATGTTTTTCTTGCTTTTTTCTAACGTTTTACGGGTTAACAGTGAGTGTTGAGTGTGCAGGAAAAAGCAATTGCAGATACAGGAAAATCAAGAGGATCAGAAGAGTCTCTTGACCAAGCAGAAAAAAATCGAAGAGCTCAAATCGCTGGTATAGCGGCTATAACCGCTATTTAGCGGCTCATAAGGTACGTTCTGAACCCAAATTTTCTCTGGTTCTGTAGTTTTGTTTCCTGGTTCTGTAAACAAAATAAAAAAAAAATTAGGAACAGTAGAAATCACATTTTTATTTGATCATATCTATTCCACCGTTTTATCTCTCCACCACACCCCACTTCTTGCATTAGTTTAGGAAGTTCACGCATACACTCACGGTCGCTGGTTCATGCCACATTGGATCCGTGATCAATTTGGTCGACTTGTAAGATCAGATTTGTTCATGGGTGACAAGATGGACCAACCGATCCCGATCCTTCAGGATCGATATTACCCGTTGCGCACATAATTACCATCATACATCAAACTTCTACACGTAGCGGGTAATCACTATGAATTGAAACCACAGTACATTAGTATGCTTCCTAAATTCACTGGTTCTGATTCAGAAGATGCATATCTCTTTATCAGTGAATTTCAAGAAGTATGTGTAATGATTAAACTGCAAAATTTATCGGAGGACGCAATTAAGCTCTGCTTCATCCCTTTTGCACTTAAGGATAATGCCAAGAAGTGGTTGTACAGTATGCCTACTGATTCAATCACTACTTGGGATGAATTCGTTACAGTGTTTCTCAAGAAGTATTATCCTATGCACAAGACGGTAAAAATTCGAAATCAAATTAATCAATTCTGTTAAGTGCCGGGAGAACCCTTCTGGAAATACTTAGAACGGTTCAAGAATTTATTAGCTCAGTGCCCCCACCATGCGATAGAAAAGTGGGGGTTATGTCAAATCATGTATGAAGGACTTGATTACACATCCAAAACTCTTCTGGAATCCATGTGTCAAGGGGAGTTTATGAGGAAAAATGAGGATGAAGCATGGGACTTTCTTGAGAACTTATCATGGAAGACTATGCAGTGGGAGAGTCCCACTGAGAAGCCCAGTATATCAACTTCTGCTCATAAGGGTGGGATCCATTGCGTTAACAGCTCTATAACTGCCGAAGCTAAGATTGCAGCACTTATAAGGAGAATTGAGGCACTGGAGACTCCTAGTACTCATCAGTGGGTCAAGTGAATCAAATCCAAAGTCCCACATGTTTTAATTGCGAAACTCCCAATCATGTTATGGAGGAGTGTCCATTGTTAGTAAATCCTATGGGTCCCACACTTGAGCAGGCTAACGCCATGTATCAAAGACTCGTTAATAATCCACACGCTCCGACATACAATTTTGGTTGGAGGAACCATCTAAATCTCTCATGGGGTCAAGGGCAATATCAGGGAGTCCCGAACTCCAACATGCAGCCTCCAGCTACTGGTCAGTTCCCAAGACCAAATATGGGTGCTTATCAACACCCAAATGCTTCAAACATGGGAACAACCAGAATAGACCACCTTTACAAAACCACTCATATCCACAACATGGGTCTAATAATGATCAAGAAAAGCGACTTCAATCACTTGAGAAGAATGTTGAAAATCTTCTCAAGTCTCAGTCCAACCTTGACACATATGTGCAGAATCTTATGAAAGTATCAACTGATTTTATTCAAAGAGCAGATCAGCACCTGCTCGTGAACTCTCAATCTATTAAGAATGTAGAGCAGCTGGTTGGATAACTAGCAAATCAAATGAGTGAACGGGGCAAGGGAACTTTTCCAAGTCAACCCATAACAAATCCTAATGCCAGTTCCTAAAATTTGAATCAGTCGCATGTCAACCAAATTAATGCCATTCACACACTTTGATCTGGCAAACTGGTTGACAATCACGTAGCCATGCCACCTGATTCCACTCCTCTTGCACGGCAAGCTACACTCCTTGATACCATGATTCCATCATCACCTCATGATTCATCATTATCATCATCCCACGATCTACCCACTAGCACGACAGAAGAATCTGATCCTTCTAATTCTGATCATCTTATTAACCATACTTATAAACCAATGGCTCCCTATCCAAATCGATTGAAGAAAAATTCTCCTCAGGTGGAGCACATTCTTGAGTTATTCAAACAAGTTAAGGTCAATGTTTCTCTTCTTGATGCAATCCAACAAGTACCTGCTTATGCAAAATTCTTAAAGGATTTATGCACAAAGAAGATAATAACCAATGTTCCAAAGAAAGTCTTCCTAGCTGCTAACATATCTAGCATTCTCTCTCAGTTAGCACCCGTAAAGTATAAAGACCCTGGAAGTCCTACTGTCTCCTGCACTATAGGGACTACAGTGATTGAAAGGGCTTTACTAGATTTAGGAGTAAGTGTCAACTTACTTCCTTATTTAGTGTACCAGCAGTTAGGACTGGGAGAGTTGAGACCTACAAAGATTACGTTACAACTAGTTGATAGATCTGTGAAGACACCTATGTGAGAGATTGAGGATGTCTGATTAAGATGGGGAGTTTATCTTTCCAGTTAATTTCATAGTCCTCGAGACTCAACCTGTGGTGAATCCACACCATTGTATCCCAGTTATTTTGGGACGTCCATTCTTAGCCACTTCTAATACTGTTATTAATTGCCGGAGTGGATCGATGAGACTTTCCTTTGGAAATATGACACTTGATTTAAATTTATTCAATCTAGGGCGCCAACCAAGTGATCCACATGACGAGCCCCTAGAAGTGAATATGATCCAAGGGTTGTCCAGTGAGCACCAAGAGGAGAAACTCTTTGATGAGCTGAATGGTTTAGTTGATGAGAGTGTATTCTTGGAGACGCTTGATGAGTCATCTAATTATGTGTCTTCCACTCAATGGGAATTTCCACCTGAGCCATTGATAACTGAACCACGAGTTCAGTTACGACCATCTATTGAGTGTCCACCTAAGCTTGAGATGAAGACCCTTCCGAGTCATCTCAAGTACGCTTTTTGGGTGAACACGACACACTACTAGTCATTATCTTTGCCGAATTGACTGACGCTCAGGAGGAAGCACTCATATCAGTATTGAAAGCACATAGGGAAGCCATAGGCTGGAGTATGGCCGATATTAAGGGGATAAGTCCTTCTATAGTGCAACATAGAATTCATTTACTAGACAATGCATGACCTACAAGAGATCCTTAGCGTAGGTTGAATCCGGTAATAAAAGAAGCTGTGAGGAAGGATATTCTTAAGTGTCTTGACAATGGGATCATCTATCTTATCTCTGATAGCACATGGGTAAGCCCAGTTCAAGTAGTGCCTAAGAAGTCTGGAATCACTGTAGTCAGGAACGATGCAAATGAGCTTATCCCGATGCGTTTGCAGACGGGATGGCGAGTCTGCATTGATTATAGAAAGCTTAATGCTACAACTAGGAAGGACCATTTCCCCTTATCATTCATTGATCAGGTGTTGGAACGGCTGGCCGGACATGAGTTCTATTGTTTTCTAGATGGATACTCTGGCTACAACCAAATTTCCATCGCTTCGGAGGATCAAGAAAAGACCACGTTCACATGTCCATTCGACACCTTTGCATACAGACGCATGCCCTTTGGGTTTGCAATGCACCTGCCACGTTCCAAAGGTGCATGGTAAGTATTTTCTCTGACATGGTTGAACAATTTCTTGAAATTTTCATGGATGATTTTTCTATCTTCGGAGATTCATTCCAAGAGTGTTTACATCATTTAGAATTAGTTCTCACGTGCTGTCATGAGAAGCATTTGACACTCAATTGGGAAAAATGCCATTTTATGTTCAAAATGGCATAGTGTTAGGGCATGTCATCTCGAAGAATGGTATCGAGGTTGACAAAGCCAAGGTAGACCTCATCATTAATCTTCCACCGCTATGATCAGTGAAAAATATACGATCCTTCCTTGGTCATGCTAGTTTTTATAGAAGATTCATCAAAGACTTTAGCAAAATAGCTAGGCCTTTGACACATCTACTAGCCAAGGAAGTACCATTCAATTTTACACCTGATTGTCTAAGAGCATTTGAGCAGCTCAAGAAGGCGCTTACCACCACTCCTATTATTCATGCGCCAGACTGGAGCTTACCCTTCGAGCGTATGTGTGATGCATCCGATTACGCTATCGGTGTCGTCCTTGGTCAACGTATTATAAGCAGCCATATGTGATTTACTATGTAAGTAGGACACTCAATAACGCCCAGTTGAATTACTCTACCACAGAGAAAGAGCTTCTGGCAGTCGTCTTTGTACTTGAAAAGTTTCGTTCCTACTTGATTGGATCACGGATTATAGTTTATACTGATCACGCTGCTTTGAAATATTTGCTAACTAAGAAAGATGCGAAAGCACGGCTCATTCAATGGATCCTCTTGCTACAAGAGTTTGATCTTGAGATATTAGACAAGAAAGGCGCTGATAATTCAGTAGCTGATCACTTGTCTAGTCTGCCCAACGCTCCAACTAAGTCGTGCCCCATAAACGAATCATTTCCTGACGAGCAACTGTTTGCGTTGATGCACGAACCATGGTTTACTGATATTATGAATTATCTTGTGACTAAGGAGATTCTATCCTATTGGTCCAAGTAAGATCGATATAGATTCTTGTCCCAAGTAAAATTCTTTTACTGGGATGAACCATATCTGTTTAAATGTTGTCCAGACCAGATCATATGTCGATGCATACCTAACGATGAGATACAAAGTGTCCTCTCTTTTTTTCATGATTTAGCTTGTGGAGGACACTTTGGTCCCAGGAAAATGACTGAAAAGATATTGCAGAGTGGTTTCTATTGGCCAACTCTTTTCAAAGACGCCATGAAATATTGCAAAGTATGCACACGATGCCAATTCGTAGGCAAAATTTCACGGTGCAATATGATGCCTCTGCAACCTATCCTTGAGGTTGAGATATTTGATGTATGGGGTATACATTTCATGGGACCATTACCCAACTCGTTTGGAAACCAATACATATTAGTCGTTGTTGATTATGTTTCCAAATGGGTAGAGGCAATAGCTGCAAAATCGAATGACAACAAAGTAGTTGTCAAGTTCTTGAAAGAGAATATCTTTTCTTGATTTGGCGTTCCTCGAGCTATTATTAGCGATAACGGTACCCATTTTACCAACCGGTCATTTGAGGCGCTTATGCGGAAAATTCCATTACTCACAAATTAGCTACACTGTATCATCCGCAAACTAGTGGGTAAGTGGAAGTTTCCAATCGCCAAATCAAACTGATTTTGGAGAAGACAGTAAATCACAATAGAAAAGATTGGTCTTGTAAACTAGTGGATGTATTATGGGCCTACCGTACCGCTTACAAGACTAATCTAGACATGTCTCCATATCGTTTGATATTTGGAAAAGCGTGTCATTTATTGGTGGAGCTTGAGCATTAGGCTTTATGGGCAATCAAATTTCTAAATTTTGAGCTCGAAAAAGCTGGCGAGTAGCGGAAACTACAACTGAATGAGCTTGATGAGATTAGACGGGATGTATATGATAGTGCTAAGATTTATAAAGAGAAAACTAAAGTGTTTCATGACAAAGCGATCATTCGTAAGTCATTTACACATGGATAAAAAGTTCTCTTATATAATTCGAGCCTACATTTATTCCCAGGAAAATTGAGGTCAAGATGGAGTGAACCGTACATAGTACGGACGGTGCACCATCACGGTGCAATTGATCTTGAGGATCCTAAAAATGGTAGTTTATTTAAAGTAAACGGTCACCGATTAAAATGATGAATATCATATATTGTATTTTTCTTCTCATACTTTATCTATTTTTGTATATAAATAAATACTGCTCGGGTATTTTTAGTACCTTTTTCAGGTAATTCGATTCGTACAAGGAGATGGCAAGAAATCAATATTGGAGTAGGAAATCAGAGTCCGAAAAGTTTCTAAAGTGAGCAAAACTACGAGACTACGATGTTGCAGAGACGCAAAGTCAAATACAGTCATGGAAATATAATGAAAAAGACGCACGTGGAAGAAATTTCAATTGATTTACTCGAAACAAACCCGCTATTTAGCGGTTTTAACCGCCATTTAGCGGCCAACTGTGGGCCCCACATGCTTAATTTTCTTCCATGGCTTTGATGTAATTTTGTGGTTTTCCAGTTCTACTATAATTAGTGTTTAATTTCCGAAGCCTATATATTGGCCGTATCCTTGTATTCTAGGTTTTATGCAGTAGTTAATGTAGATTAGGATTTAGTTTGTACTCGTCTTTCATTAATAAAATTAAGGTTTTGCTGAAGGGGTGGCGGCCACATTACCGTGCTCCAGAGGTAAGCCATTGTTTTCTAATCTTTATTTGCATTTTAGATAGATTTAATTACTTTCTAGTATAGATTTATTTGCTTTCTAGATTAGATTTAATTGCTTTCTAGAATCATGAGTAGCTAATTAGTTTAGCTCTAGGATGTAGATGAAGTTAGGATCCACCATATAATTGCTCTCTAATATTTTTCTTCTTGAATAAAAATAAATAAAGACATGATTTTTCTCTAAAAAGATTAAAATACAAGAACTCGAAGATTAAGACTTTGATAGGTTATACTTGAAATAGGTTTCTTAATAGCTTATGCTTAGTTAGGGTTTGAGGTTGTTGATTTTATCTTTTTCATTGAATTATCTAAATATTTAGTTTGTTTTTATGAGAAGCAGTATCTTTGATGAGTTATACTTGCACACCACTTGATAGCTCATGCTTAGCACACTTTAAATAAAGATTAAACTAAAAAGATCAAATTTTTATGAGAGAAGAATATAATAGAAGTAAATACATGGTTGGAAACTAGTGGATTCTAGATTCTAGACTATTTAGATTAATCTGACTTCAACCTAGAATCCTTTGTTAATCCGCTAGACTGAGGAGAAAGTAAGAATCACAAAAGCACCTTAGATCTCTGTGGGACGACCTGTACAGCGCTACACCAATACTGTGCGCTTGCAGTAAATATATAACATCATAAAACCATTTTTAGAAATTCGAGTGAGCAATAATGTGGAGGTCATGACACTTCACGATCCGATCTATGTGTAAAGGCATGTAGTTATTTGTACAATAGCATGTATATTATGTACTAACATGATGCAGGGTTCAACAGCAAAATGAGGGAAAGATGAGGAGCTGATTGTAATTTTCCACCCCTATATAAACCCAAGTAGCCCTCTTCTTCCCCAAATCCCCTCTTCCAAACCCTAGTTGCCTCCCCTTTACCCCATTTTCTTCCTTTGTTTTTTTTTTTTTTGCTTCTCTAGTTGCAGGATAGCGCAGAATCGCCAGCGTTTTCTCTTCCCAGGGCAATCAAAACGTCAGAAATAGAAACCTCCTCCCCAGGCTCCAAGCTTTCGGCCATCGGATCAACAGGGCCGCTGATCAACGGCGTTTACCGCTATTTGGCGGCCAAAGTTTGGAAATTCCCTGAAACTTCAGGGGAGGTAATATCTATCTATTTACTGGATTTATTAGAAATATTTTGTGTGATTACAATTAAGATAAAATGGCTAGATTTGCTTGTGAGAAATTTTTTGGTGAAATTTTTGCGGCATTTAGTGTTTATTTCGCTGCTGCGATTGAAACTTTGGGTTGGAATTATCTCATTTATACTCCTAATGCATTCTATATCCCAGAGTTAGTGGAGGAATTTTATGCGAGTTTTGTAAAATCCGATATTTCGGACGATTGCAAAACCATAAAGCTCCATTGGCGCGGCTAAATACACGAAGTGCATGCAGCGGCCGTCTCAGATTCTACTGGTATCCTTCTTCACACGAGGACTCACACTCCCAGTAGGATTGAGGATTATCTTACACGGATGGGCCCAAACTGCAAAATAACACGTGATAAAGGGATCAGCAGTAAGACACTCTATCACAATATTCACGCAATTTGCCGCTGAGCCAACACTAATGTTATGGGCATTACACATATGTCATCTTTTTACACGCCCACACTTTATGTTGTTGATTGTATTATGCGTCAAGATACTCACTTCTGTATGTGCACACAGCTACTTGACACTATTATTGATGCTAAGATGCGGTCGAGAACTAGTTTGGCTTTGCCGTGTTTAATTACACAGTTGTGTCGCAAGTTTATGTCTAGTGCTGAATTTGACGCATACGCACCCTCACTCGTGTTTATTGCTACCGAACATATTTCAGTGACATATCATGCTGCTGTTCCAGAAGATTGGAACAGACATGCTGATAACGAGAATATATATGCCACTGACTTGACACAAGAGGAGGAGGATGATGCCTTATTTGACCAAGACTTGCCAGCTGATCCCACTGAGCAAATCAATATAGTCTGGCAAGGTCTTAGAAAAATTTGGCACCGGTTGAAACAAATTGATAGAGGTGAGTCTTCTACGACACGAGCATGTCCTGCACCCGGTGAGTCTAGTAGAAGGTAAAGAGGACGGCACCAATGATTTGTGTCTGAGCGCATACACAAGTTTAGGTGTGGGGGAGTGTATTAGGAGATTTTTATTTTTTTAGGATTTTTAGGATTTTATTTTTATTTTTATTTTTAGGTTTTTGGATTTCTTTATTGTACACTTTGGGTAGTTTTTAGGGTGTTTTATTTTTATTTTTATTTTTAAGATTTTGGATTTCTTTATTTTATACTTTGGGTAGTTTTTAGGGTGACCAACAAAAAAAATGAATGAAACAAACTAAAAAAATGTAAAAAAACTAAAACAACACAAAAAAATAAAAAAATTGTTTTCATCAATAAATCAAACTAATTACAGATAAATGAATAAATTTAGATTTGAAATTGGATATGAGAATAGATTGGACGATACACTTTGAATTTTATGAAAAAAGATTAAAATCCGAAAAATAAATATCACTAACAGTAGTTTTGAGGCAAGTATACATCTATTTTTCACTTCACAATAGTTTATTAGGTTAAGGACAAAGATGATAACGATTGAGTAAGTCTTCTCTCTCTTTAAAAAAAAAAGAAAAAAAAGAGAGTGATAAAATAATGGGATGCGCATGGTATTAAGGCAATAGTCTCGAGAGTGAATAAAGAGTATGATTCAAGTAATCGGGTATTTTGTGCCTAGGTAAGCATGAATATTCGCATGAAAAGTAAAATATTCTTAAAAAATAAAAAATAAAAAAAAGAAAAAAAGAAAAAAAGAGAGAAAAATTTTTATGAGAGAGGAGATGAATCATGAGTTAGAGTTGGAGTCCAAAATCGAAGTACATTATCACACGTGCACGTAGATATATAGGAGCCAATGAATTATCTGTTAGTAATGTTTGAAAGATAGGATTTAAATTTTTGATTAAAATGATTAGTGCATTTGATATGATGCTCAATTTGAAAATTGATAATCTAAATGCATTCTTGAGTTTGTATATTAGTGAGATTAATTGATGAAAATATTATAAATTTTTTTCTTTCTTTTGTATAAAATTTTATTTTTCTTGATTTTCGGTTATCCTTATTTTTCTTTTCTTTATTCCTTAATCTATTTTCTTCTTGAATTTTGTGGGTATATTCACTGCAAACCCTCACGAGACACAACTCGTCCACTAGAGCAACTTAGGGGTTTAAAGGCTTGTTGCATGTGCTAAGTGCAATCGCGATTCCTGCGAAAGTGAGTTAGGATTTTTCTTTTCTCTTTTTAGCTTTAGATTTTGCTCGAGAACTAGCAAAAGATAGGTGTGGGGTGTGATGAGTGCCATATATTGCATATTTGCAGCCTTCATATTACCTATTTTTTATATATAAATAATGCTACTAGGCTATTCTTAGTGTGTTTTTCAGGGAATCTGATTTATACAAGGAGATGGCATGAAATCAAAGTTGGAGTAGGAAATCAAAGTCCGAAAATTTGCTAAAGTGGGCAAGACTACAAGATTAAATTACTGCAGGGAGTCAAAGTCAAATACAATCAAGAAAATCAAGAATACAAGACAAGAGACTTACTCAGAAGAAAATCCAGAGCAAGATACTCCAATTTAACCGCCAAATGGCAGTTTTACCCGGCAAATAGCGGCCACACAGTGCCTGTTCCAGAGGAAATTTCTTCGAGGGCTTCATTGTAATTTTTTCGCTTTGCGATTCTGCTAGAATTAGGGTTTGATTTCCGAGGCCTATATATTGGCCGTATCCTTATATTTTGAGAGAATTCTGAACTTTGGTACTCGTTTTTAAATCAATAAAAATTAGGATTTTTGCTGAGGGGGTGGCGGCCACAACACCGTACTCCAGAGGTAAACCATTATTCTGAAATTTTTTACTTGCTTTCTAGATACATTTAATCGCTTTCTAGTTTAGGTTTTATTGCTTTCTAGATTAGGGTTTATCATATTCATGAATAAAAATTTGATCTTGCTTAGTAAAAATATGAGTAGCTAATTAGTTTAGCTCTAGGATGTAGATGAAGCTAAGATCCGCCATGTAATTGTTTTCTAGTATTTTTTTCTTAAATAAAATTAATAAAGACATGATTTTTCAATAAAAAGATTAAAATACAAGAACTCGAAGATTAGGACTTTGATAGGTTATACTTGAATTAGCTTTCTTGATAGCCTATGCTTAGTTAGGGTTTGGGGTTGTTGGTTTTATCTTTTTCTTGAATTATCTAAAAGATTTAGTTTGTTTTTATAAGAAGTAGTATTTTTGATGAGTTATACTTGTACAACACTTGATAGCTCATACTTAGGGCACTTTATTTAAAAATTAAACTAAAAAAATCGAATTTTTATGATAGAAGAAAATAATAGAAGTAAGAACATGGTTGTAAATTAGTGGATTCTAGATTCTAGGCTATTTAGATTAATTCAAGTTCAAACTAGAATTTTTGGTTAGTCCGTTAGACTAAGAAAAGAGTAAGGAAGACAAAAATACTTTAGATCTCTATGAGACGACCTGTACAGCGCTACAACGATACTGTGCGCTTGTAGTAAATATATCACATCATACATCGACATTTTCGCCTGGAGTTATGAGGAGATGCTAGGATTAGACCCAAGTGTCACGGTTCACAAACTAAACATCCGACCAAAGCAACAGTAACAAAGATTCCATCCAGAGATCATGGAAGTTATTAAAGTTGAAATCAAAAAGTTGATCGAGTCAGGTTTTATTTGCGAGGAACAACATCCTAATTGGGTTGCGAATATAGTTCCTGTAACCATGAAGAATGGAAAAATCCGAATTTGTATTGATTCATGGATTTGAATGAGGCCTACTCTAAGGACGAATTTTCGTTACCATCATTGATGTTATGATAGATAATACTTGTGGGTATGAACGTATGACATTCATGAATGGGTTTTCATGGTATAATCAAATAAAGATCTACCTTGATGGTGAGAAACATATGTCCTTTAGAACACCGCTCGGAGTATACTGCTATATGGTCATGCCCTTCGGCCTAAAAAATGAAGGTGCCAAGTATCAACGTGTTATGAACGTAATATTCCAAGAGTATCTGCGAAATACAGTGGAATATTACGTAGATGATCTAGCAATTAAAAATAAGAATAAGAGTGATCACCTACAAGATTTGAAGACAGTGTTTGACCTCATGAGGAAACACTAGCTCAAGATGAACCCAACTAAATCTTTTCTGGGAGTCTCTAGTGGAAAGTTCCTCGGTTTCATGGTAACTTCCAAAGGAATTTATCTCGACCTGGACAAGATTAAGGCAATCCAAAATATGCCACCTCCCCACAATCTCAAAGAATTAAGGAGACTGCGAGGTAGGTTGGTGTACATCCGCAGATTCATATCAAATTTGTCCGGTAAATGTCAGCTCTTTACCAGGTTAATGAGTAAAGGAGTGTCATTTATTTGGGATGATGCATGCCAAAAGGCTTTCGAAAAAGTCAAACAATACCTCATGAAACCACGAGTGCTCGTAGCCCCGGTCTCGGGAATACCCTTCCTGCTATATGTGAGGGCTATGGACCACTCCTTGGGAGCCTTATTAGCGTAGAAAAATGAGTCGGCTCACGAGCAAGCTATTTATTATCTCAGCAGAATGATGATCGGGGCGGAACACCGATATAACCCATTGGAGAAGGAATGTTTAGCTTTATTGTTTGCAGTGCAGAAAATGCGACACTATTTAGTTGGACAAACCATTCACGTTATATCGAGAGTTAACCCTCTGAGAATACTAATGACTAAACCCGGATTGTTGAATTCGAGGCTACCCAATTGGGCTATTTTGTTATCACAATATGATATGCATTTTGTCCCGCAAAAATCTAATAAGGGATAATAGCTGATTTCCTAGTCGAACATCCAATCCGGCATCCTCGAAATTATGCAAAAAAATTCCTGGAGAGTTAGGTGAATGAAGTCCGATTCTAAAAGAAGGCATCTCGCAAGAGTTTCCGGAGGCAAATATTGTCACGAAAGGTGTATGGCAACTTTTCTTTGATGGCGCCTCTCGAATGGGATCCGAGGGAATAATGACAGTGGGGTAGGAGTTGTTTTCGTCTCTCCTTACAATTACATCATTCCTCGAGCTTACTCGTTAACAAACCCGTGCTTCAACAATGTTGCGGAGTATATAGATAAACAATTGGAGGTCAAATATTTGGAAGCATATGGGGATTCTCAACTTGTCGTAAACCAAGTTAAAGAGGAATATGAGGTCAAACATGAAGACCTTTTGTCGTATTATCCTGCAGTGATTAAGATAGCCGATGGTTTCGATGGTTTCTATGTCAGTCACGTAAAGCGCCATCGGAATAGCTATGCAGATTCACTGGCTTCTTTAGCTGCTACATTGGCCTTGTCCAAACATGCTAAAAAGCAAATTACGGTAGGAAGCAAAGAATTATTCTGTCCAAAGGACGAACTCAAAGAGGAATTGAGGAAGCAACTGGAAGACGAGACTAGTGTTTTCGAGTCAAATCTAGAACCAAGGGATTGGCAATTTCCTTATGTAGATTATGTCCTTTACGGCATATTACCCGAAGATCCAAAAGAAGCCAGAGCAATCCAAAGAAGGGCTGCTCGGTTCTATTATAATGCGGAGCTCCAAACATTATATAGAAAATCTTATGACGAAATCTTACTTCACTGTGTCTCTAACCGAGAAGCTCGGAAAGTACTTGAAGAAGCTCATGCTGGCATTTGCGGAGCACACCAACCAGGTTCGAAACTCTATGATAGAATCCGAAAAATGGGTTATTACTGGTCTAAGATGATGATAGAAGCGGTTAACTACGCCAAGAAGTGTAAAGCCTGCCAAATACATGCAGACTTTATACATCAAGCTCTAGAATATCTCTACCCAACAGCTACGTCGTGGTCGTTTGAGCAATGGAGAATGTACATTGTAGGGCCGATTTCTCTACCCTCAACGAGAGGATATCGGTTCGTTCTAGTTATAATAGATTACTTTCGAAATGGACTAAAGGCATTTCCCTAACTGAGGTAAAGTCATCGGATGTGATCAAGTTCATTAAACACCATGTGCTCTATCGCTTTGAAGTGCCCAAGAGAATTATTCATGACAACGGGCCTCAGTTCGTGAGCCAAGTATTTTTCAGATTTTGCAACAAATACAGGATCGAAGATTTAGCTTCCTCGCTATATTACCCTGCAGCCAATAGTCTAGCAGAAGCTTTCAACAAGACCATTGTAAAACTCCTCAAAAAGTTTGTGTAATCCAATCAAAGGGACTGGGATGAAAAGATCGGAGAATGTCTATGGGCATATCGCACTACAGTCTGAACCCCCACCAACGCCACACCCTTTTCTTTAGTGTACGGGTCAGAAGCGGCCTTACCTCTGAAAATTCAGATTCTATCATTTCGAGCCACATTAACGACTAGGATGACGCAAGAAGAACGACATCATGTTCGCCGCAAAAGTTTTGCTTCCTTCCGTTGAATACAACTTAGATTACAACAAAAGTGAACAAGATAAATAAAGAGAACAAATGAGAGGATTTTATAACTTCAATCTCACTCTTTTACAATATAGTGTGGGATCTGTGGCGATGGGATCTGTCAAGCAGCTCCTTTGGACGATCGAACGTCAAGCTCTTCTCTCTTGAAGATATCGGCCGACTGTAGATAATCTTTTCTGGTCTTTCCCGAACTCAAGACTCTGTGTGTAATTTGAATTCTCTAAGATGCCGAAAAGAAGAAGAATAATACCAGTCGAAAGAAAAAAGAAGACCTTCTTAAAGATTGATGATCATCTATAGATTGATCTATTATTCATTGATCCTCTATTCTTGATTGATCCCTAAAGTCTCCTTAAAGAGGGTATTTATAGACTTTAATGGTTATGAGAGTTTCCATAGGAATATGAATAAAAATTTCCATAGGAATAGGAAATAAGGTTTCTGTATTCATCAAGGATTCTAATCAAATATTTAATATTGATTTAAATCTCTTGATTTGGAATTATGATTGGACTCAATTTGGGTATTGGATAAGCTAAATCTTAATCACAATCAATTTAGGATTCTAATGAAATCTGTTCACGCGGAGTTAACGTGGAGCGAAATTCATCAGAACGCGGAGCTATGATTAGCTCCGTGTTTTGCTCAAACGCGAGGCTAAAATAGCCAGACGCGGAGCTACTGAGTTAGCTCCGCGTTCTGTTGTAGAAAATCTTTTTTACTTAGAAATTTTCACTGCCAAAAGAACCCCCTCCAAAATTTTCAAAATGGCTTAGAATTTAGCAAATTTTGAAATACTTTGGATCTTCAAATGCAGAGTTAAAATACCAAGTTTATATTGCATTTTTGTTCACTTACGCGGAGCTAATAGCTTCTCTTCTTTCAGTGAAATGAGTAATTGCTTCATTAATTACCCTGAACTTCTGTGCTGAATACCAAGTGGCGGATCATCTCGTTTAAATAGAGTTTTTGACTCATCTTCTTCTTCATTTGAAGAGCTTGAAGAATCCGGAGCTCCGGCAATCGAGTGAATCATGTCGACGAACAATCTTTGACTGATCTTCCCTTAATTCTCCGTTTAGGATGTTGCTCTAGAAGAATACGGCTTCATGCACGTTGGCCGCTGTTAGCGGCGACGGCAGCAGCCGTGGAAGTATACACAACGGCGAACCAGTTCATGCTGTGTCTTTTGAAGGTAAAAAAACCTTAACTTTTGGTCTTTGTAGAACCATTTTGGAGGGTTTTGGCTCAGTTTTAACCGGCCAATTGCTTACTTTTCCGGCGAGATCGCCGTTCTCAGGTCGTAAGGCTTGAAGGAGAAGGAGAAGGAGAAGTCAGAAAGGAACTCTGATCTTCTTCTACGCAAAGTTATCGCGTCATCCTCGCGCTTGAAACACGGGGCTATTTTGATTAGCAGTCGCGTTGAAACGCGATGCTATTTCTTCAGCTACACGCGGAGTTAGCTTAGCTCCGCATTTTTTTTATACTTAGAAGATTTTCCCAAATTTTGTCGAACTCCTGATTCCTCTTTTGCAGTGAACCAGATTCAGTCTGATGACCTGCTGATATCTCTAGCCAGCGTGGAGTGTAGCTTTTCCCTGATATATCTTCAAAGGCTGGCCGTGCACCTATCTTCATCAGCAAAAGTAACTCTAAGAAAACCTGAAGTATATGCTTTACAACATAGTTAAAGATTTCAAGCTCTGGCTCCTAAGGTAAATTTTTGAAGGAGTTACAAGAACTCTGCGGCAGCCTATTAAGTTTTCTTGAGGATCATTTCTGTTAGATGACAATCTCTGTCGATTTCCAAAGCGATAAAGATGATTATATAAGGGCTTGTAGCACGTCGAATCCAACTTGTGCATCTTCTTTAGGATTCTTATAGCAGTATCTTCAGATGATCCACTAAGAACTTTGAACAGATCATAGTTGACATTTGCAGAGGAGATCTTTAGCATGTGAGCCGGGGAATTTCAACACTCCATGGAGGAAACTCGTTGTCTGGTTATTGATAAGTCAATGAATAGGTTGAAGCTTTCGGGAGAGCTATAACTCCCTCTTCTTCTGTAACCTTTTGCTTCATGAATAAAGATAACTCTTTTTCTCTCTAATCTGTTGGCTTCAAGAATTTTGCTTGCTCAACAAATAGATGACTCATAGTTTCGGTAAAACAATCTAAGGCTCATTTGCGTAACTTAGATTTGTTAATACCTGAAATGATCGGATAAGGATCATTTAGACAGAGGCGCTTAATTGCGCATGCCTAAGAAAGAAGTTCAAGTGCTCATTTGCGTAACTTGAACATGTGGAGGCGGTTCAAGGCTCTCATGCATAACTTGAACTGCACATACCAAGATGACCGGATTAGGATTCATCATATTTCAGTAGAGGCACCAAATTGCGCATACCAGTCCAAGTGCTCTCACGCGTAACTTGAACGGAGATGGGAATAATCCAAATCATACTGTCAGAGGTAAAAACTTAACATGACAGAGTTTATGGGATTTTTAGCAAACCCCCAGCTATCAACGGATTTGATTAGCCTTTACCAATCGCCGTTTGCGTTGGGCTAGCCATGCTATTCCCCTCAGCATGGTGAGTTGTCGAGGAATTGTTTTCCCCTCCCCTTTGCCTTTAATCAGCATTGGGTAATTAATTTCATACTTTTACCCCCAGTATGATAGGGTTGACGAGGAACTTGATTTCCTCTTCCCGTTGCTTTAACAGCATTGGGCAATTGATTTCATACTTTTACCCCCAGTATAATAGGGTTGGCGAGGAACTTGATCTCCTCTTCCCTCTGCTTTAATAGCATTGGGCAATTGATTTCATACTTTTACCCCCAGTATGATAGGGTTGGCGAGGAACTTGATCTCCTCTTCCCATTTGCCTTAACATCATTGGGCAATAAAATATTTTTATTTATAGCACCCAATTAGCCATTTCAATGGCTAGCAAAAGTAGCGAAAACAATATGATATTTATCATCGTTAATATTTTCGGCACCCCCAGCCAAATTCGGCTGCTAGCCAATGAAAATGATTTTGTCACAGCTATGGTTCAGAGCGTACCCAAGGGGCCAGCTTGCAAGTGCGGGCTGCCCATGCTTGGTGTTGATATTGGCTTCCCTACTGGTACAGAGATTGCTCTGGCAGGGAACTCATTGGTTCTTACAACCAAAGTTGCCATATTTGCAGAAACTTTCTTCTATTCCTCTTTAAGTGTGAGAATCCCGGCTTCTATCAATGTCTGAATTCAGTTCTTAAGAGGATAGCAATTCTTAGTTGGGTGCCCGACATTCCGATGGTACAGGCAATAGTTAGGGTCGTTGGTTTTACCAGCGTCTTCCGGTTTTCCATTTTCCGAAAGTTTTAGCAAGCCCTTTCTAGGAGGAGATGGAATAGAGTACCGGTCTGTTCAGTCTTGAATGTATACGTTTTATCTTGTCGGGGCTTACTTTGACCTGCACCTCTCGGATTCCTAGGTTTTGGTTTCGGATCTGCAACTGACACCATCACAGCCTTCCCTTTATTTTTAGGATTCTGTGGATATTGCCTGTTATTCATAGAGTTTCTCATGCTACGAGATTCCTCAATCCGGCGAATTATATCTTCCGCCTGCTCTCCCTGCCTCAGCAGATCTTTCCAAGTTTTGGACTCTACAGCTCCCATTCTTATCAGCACGCCAGTCCTAAAATTATGCTTGCAGGTTTCTACCAGAGTTTCCTGAGTCATACCGTGTCGACAATACACAGATTTTTCCCTGAAGCGTTCAATGAAATGCTTGACCGTTTCTTCTTCCCCTTGTTTCGGTGCAAGGAGGGAATGAACCAATATTTCTGTATCATCCTCAAAGAAACGTGCCAAGAACTGTTTCTCGGCATTATACCATGTATTTATGGTTCCCGGAGGTAACTGCATAAACCATGTAAAAGCATGCCCTCGCAGGGTGCTCGCAAATACTTTGGTCATTACGGGATCATTTCCCATTAGATGACCTGCCTATGATAAAAAGTAATATAGGTGTTGGCTTGGGGATCCCTTCCCATCATATGACTCCAATTTGAGGGGTTTATATTTTTCTGGATAAGGGGCAAAGTCCCATTCAAGCGGATATGGTCTTGAAACCCCTAATTCCTTCAGTTCCTTCTTATGCATTAGGGTATCCAGTTGACTTTGTAATTTCTCGATCTTTTCTCCATGAGGATCATGGAAAGAATATTTGTCATCATCCTCATGTATCGAATAAGCCTTTTCTTCTTTAGTTTCATTATTTGTCTTAGGTGGCGGTTCCGAAGAAGTTTTAGCCTTATCATTGGATATCTTCTGGGTATTTTCGACCACTTTTAGAAGCATTAATTTGAGATCATTAATGGCCTTTTGCTGACTTCGAATCACCTGCTCTTGGGCTTCTATCCTCTGGTCAATGTCATCAGACCTATCCACCACATATGACGTTGATTTTCGTGGCCGGAAAGATGTATAAGATTGTGGGGAAGTTATAGCTGAATTGTCGCTGTCGTCGTCATAAGAACCTTTTAAAAGTTTCTTGTAATTCCGAGGAGCGACAACGCCTGATTTGAGTCGGGTAAAATGATGAGGTTCTTCATCGTCTGCATCTGACTAGTGTCTTTTTTCCATGGCCTTCTTACCTTTACCGACCATATTTGAAATCACCGCCTTTACCTCTTTTTTCTTGATTTGATATCTCAGATTATTCTTCCTCCTTTTCAGAGTATGAGACTCAGTTATTCTATTAAATAAAGAAATTCTTTTCTTACCACAGCAGCAACTATTCAGTACAGCTGATATTATTTGCTCACAATGGCATGTCGAATGTGACTGAGTTTGACTCGTTTTCTTTTTACTCGTCAAATAATCTCTGAGATCAAGTATTTTAGAAAATAGAGAATCTCCAGTTATATTTTGGACATGGGGCTCACTTGGCTGATGGAGGAGTCCAGGAGCCTGTTGTAACCCCCATGACTGGTGACGTCATCGGTACTATACTTATCAACCTTTATTCTGTATAATGGCTGATTTACGCGAGGTTGGGACGTAGCCTCGCATTTTACGCTAGCCTCGCATTTTACGTTGACTGGGCGTTTTTGCAGAAGTTTAACTTCTGTTTGTTTAGCCTCGCGTAAAGGAGTATCCTCATATGCTGGCATTGTTTTGCGATTGGTGCAAGATTCCTTGGTTTCGCGTTTAACGCTTGGCTCAAGATTTTGTTCAAGTTCAATAGCCTTGCATGGGGAGTTTTTACTACATGCTGGCTTATGCTCGTGTTTTACGCGAGTTTTCGCACTTTGGCCAGTTTCATAACTAAATTCAGTAACCTCGCGTGGAGATAATCCATCACACGCTGGCCTGAAGTTAGCTTCACGATTTGTTACGCTAACCTCGGATTTTACGCTGGCTTAGCGTTTCTTTAGAAGTTTATCTTCTGGAATCTTAGCCCCACGTGGAAGAAAATTCTTGCACGCTAGCTTATTCTTGTGATTAACACAAGTCACAACTTCGCGTCTAGAGCAATTTTTACGATTAACGACAATTTGCCAATCGTCTTCGCGATTTACGCGGAGGTGAGGCATCTTGCGTTTCTCGCAAATACTACTGGCTTCGCGTTTATCGCTAAGCTCAGTATTAGCTTCGCATAGAGAATCACACGCTGGCTTTATTGAATTTTTATCCTCGTGTTTATTGCGAGTGTCAAAAGTCTTGTGTTTCTCGCAAGTTGTACTGGCTTCACGTTTATTGCTAGGCCTAGTAATAGCCTCGCGTGGAGAATCACACGCTGGGTTTAAGGAAATTTTATTCTCGTGTTTATCACGAGTGTCAGAAAATTTTGCGACTAGCGCAAATCTTACTGGCTTTGCGTTTATCGCTAAGTCCAGTAGTAGCCGCGCATGAAAAATCACATGCTGGCTTTAAGGAATTTTTATCCTCGCGTTTATCGCGAGTGTCAAGAGTCTTGCGTTTCTCACAAGTTGTTATGGCTTCACGTTTATCGCTAGGCCCAGTAATAGCCTCGCGTGGAGAATCACACGCTGGCTTTAAGGAATCTTTATCCTCGAGTTCCTCGCGAGTGTAAGAAATCTTGCGTTTATCGCAAGTTGCACTGGCTTCGCGTTTCTTGCTAAGCCCAGTGGTAGCCTCACATGGAAAATCACATGCTGGCTTTAAGGAGATTTTATACTCGCGTTTATCGCGAGTGTCAGAGATATTGCGATTAACGCAAATCTTACTGGCTTCGTGTTTCTCGCTAAGCTCAGTAATAGCCTCGCGTGGAGAATTACATGCTGGCTTTTCCTTGTGATCAACGCAAGTTGTAACTTCACGTTTAACGCGATAATGACTGGTCTCGCGATTAGCGCGAGCCAGTTTATGAGGGACCATAGCCTCGCGTTCTATGACGTTAGCCTCGCGTCCAAGGCGGGTTTTGAGGGCTTTTTGCCTTGCTCTCTGATTTCTATTTTGGAGTTGGATTCTGGTCAATCCAGTTCCCATGCCTTCTTCGGCGGTAGAGAGATCACCCCCTGCTAGGATTTCCTGTCCAAACACCGGCTCTATGGTCTCGGTCTCTAAGGATCTCCGTTTCTCGGTGGATACCTTTTTACCCGTTGCTCGGGTATTGGAGCACACGCGACGATAGTGTCGTGTTTCATCCAGGTTACCTGATTCAGAGGAAAGGTACTCCTTGTACTTCTGCTGGTCGATTTCAACGACGAGCATATCTACGTCAGATCCGATCCTCTCGACGTCAGATTGCGCCACGATCTCTTTTTTGATGAAAGAGACTTCTCCCACTGTGGTCGCCAGTTTGTTCGCCACAAAACTTTTGCTTCCTTCCATTGAATACAACTTAGGTTACAATAAAAGTGAACAAGATAAATAAAGAGAACAAACGAGAGGATTTTATAACTTCAATCTCTCTCTTTTACAATATAGTGTGGGATATATGGCGATGGGGTCTGTCAAGCAGCTCCTTTGGATGATCGAACGTCAAGCTCTTCTCTCTTGAAGATATCGGCCGACTATAGATAATCTTTTCTGGTCTTTCCCGAACTCAAGGCTCTGTGCGTAACTTGAATTCTCTAAGATGCCGAAAAGAAGAAGAATAATACCAGCCAAAAGAAAAAAGAAGACCTTCTTAAAGATTGATGATCATCTATGGATTGATCTATTATTCATTGATCCTCTATTCTTGATTGATCCCTAAAGTCTCCTCAAAGAGGGTATTTATAGATTTTAATAGTTATGAGAGTTTCCATAGGAATAGGAATAAAGATTTCCATAGGAATAAGAATAAAAATTTCCATAGGAATAGGAAATAAGGTTTCTGTATTTATCAAGGATTCTAATCAAATATTTAATATTGATTTAAATCTCTTGATTTAGAATTATGATTGGACTCAATTTAGGTATTGGATAAGCCCAAATCTTAATCACAATCAATTTAGGATTCTAATGAAATCTGCTCACGCAGAGTTAACGTGGAGCTAAATTCATCAGAACGCAGAGCTATGGATTAGCTCCGCGTTTTGCTCAAACGCGAGGCTAAAATAGCCAGACGCGGAGCAACTGAGTTAGCTCCGCGTTCTGTTGTGGAAAATCCTTTTTACTTAGAAATTTTCACTGCCAATACATCAGCAAAGGCTCCAAGAATTAGAAGTCTTGGATGATAAACGGTTGGAAGCTCAACAGAGTATTGAACTATACTAACACGAATCTCCAGGACTTTAACAAAAAGGCCAAACAAAAACCTTTCAAAAAAGGCGATCTGGTCCTTTTAGTAAGAAGACCGATTATAACTAGCCTAAAACCTAAAGGAAAGTTCTTGCCAAAATGGGAGGGGCCTTTTGATATTGATATGGTTTACTCTAATGGTGCATACCGGTTGGCAAAACCGAATGGTGATAAGATCATTAAGCCAATTAACGATAAGTTTTTGAAGAAATATTATTCTTAGTAAAACTACGGAACACCAATTGTAATGTAATCTGGGTAGTTCAATGCAAATGGCGAATAAAAGTTTATCTATAATCGGGGGATCATTAACAAAGATTTGCAATTCCAGACTAAAGATTTTTGAGTCGCTAATCAAAATTCCTTTCTTTCAAATTTGCCAAGTTAAAAAAGACCTCTGGCAAATGAAAATTTCTCTCTTCCAAACTTACCAAGTAAAACAATACCTCTGGCGAATCAAGATTCCTTTCTTCCAAATTTGCCAAGTTAAAAAATACCTCTGGCGTATCAAAATTTCTATCTTCCAAACTTGCCAAGTTAAAAAAATACCTCTGGAGAATCAAAATTCCTTCCCCCAAATTTGTCAAGTTAAAAAAAAATACCTCTGACGAATCAAAATTTCTCTCTTCCAAACTTGCCAAGTAAAAAAAAAAATACCTTTGGCGAATCAAAAGCCATTATACTGGAAGTCACTAAACAGTGCGAATTTCAGCCTGATCAGGGAAGTTAACGATTACTTCTATCCTGATTCGAGAAGTTCTTTCCTTCGCAACAATTTTAAGTGGTTAGAAAATTTTGGGCAATTTAAAGATTATCAAGTTAACAGTTACTTCTGATAATTAATTCATCAATAACTGGTTATGCAAAAAGAAAGAACCTCTTTATTCATTATCAAATCAAAATTACAGAGAGTTTCCTAGCACTACACAATTAACAAGAATGAATACAAATCACTGATATGAGAAAAGTAAATGTTTGCTTTTGTAGCCTCCTTTTCCAAGGACGGCTTAAAGGCAAAAAGTTTACTTCTGTAGCCTCCTCTTCTAGAATGGCGAATTTGCTTTTGTAGCCTCCCCTCCAAGGACGACTTAAAGGTAAAAAGTTTGCTCTTGCAGTCTTTTCATGCCAACGGTTGGACCTCCAAGTTGGTTTGCTCAGTCACGATCAATATCACCAATGACTTGATTAATGCAAAACTAGGCATTTCAAGTGCATGTTTCCAAACATACAATGTGAGATATTGCTGAAATTAAGTGCTGCCCTAGCCATTTAGCACCCAACCATTGTGGGATGCTAGGCAAGAAATAAGACAATGCCACAGACCTGAAATCTTTTCTCTCATGAAAAATACATGAGACCTTCCAATACTCCAGAGGTATTAGAAGCAATTACGAGCCCATCAGGTCTGGCCCATTATTAAAGAGAATGACTATGGTTATCTCCTACAGCTAATTCAAACTCTTATTAAAAAAAATGGAAGAAGATGGAGGATGATATTGATTAGAAGAAGAAGTTTATCTTAATTAAGAAAAATAATTACTGTCATAATAACCTTTTCTGTGGGATACCTCTCTGGATTGATGCAGTCTGGAGGTCTTGTAACATGCCAATTTCCGTCCGTCGCTTTGGTTGGAGAAGAAGAAAATACAGCTGCACGGATAAATCAACTACAAAAGAAAAGAGGAGAAGACAAGGGAGAGGAAACTTTTCTCACGTCAGAATGATCCTTCATGGAAGAGGTCATGCATCTTATATAGATGGACCTATGATTATGATCTTCGGTTGGGAGAAGATAAGACCAAATCTTCGGTTGGGATTCTCAATTTGAATCCCAACAGAATTTATTACTGTTGCTTAGGACGCTTAGATTTCGCAACCGAAGGATCTTACCATTAATAAGAGCGAATGACGCTTGGGATTTTGCATTGGTTAATCAGATAAAGGGTTATGTCATGACTCGCGAAAACCACTGAAAATTCTTAAAGAAGAATTTTATTTTTTTTATTTATCTTGCAAACTTCAACATGAAAAGACGCGAACTTAACGAAAGCTCATGAAGGTCGCGTACATTTGACAAAGGAGAGAATCTTGCTAATATAAAGTCGCAGTCTTGAGATATAAAAACATGCCTGATACACAGATACCATGGATCCTACGCAAATTCACGGACTTCAAAACACAAGATAGCAAGTTTGACACAAGTCTCTGAAGATAAACGCAAAATTCTGAAGTGCAAAATCATGTTTACTATACGAAGGATAAAACATGTCATGAAAAGTAAAAGTTAAAGGAATTGTAAGAAAGATTACAAAAACTCGGACAAAAAAAAAAGATTTTCTTATACAGTTCAATGAATTAAGAGGGCCTTTATCTTCTCTTCAGCATCACTGATTTCCTACTGGATGATATCATAAGCTTGAACATTGACTTGGTGACGCAATTCCTCTTCACTAGCAATGGTACTTTGTGCTGAAGCAGCCTCCAGTGCCTCTAGTTCGGCTTGCATCGCTTGAAAATCTTTTATCGCATTATCCCGTTGTCTGGATAAGCTCGTAAGATTCTTCATTGACTCATCGTGTTCTTTAGTAATCTTAGCTAAGAAAGCCTGAGGTTTAGCGGTGGACTCCTGGGTCCTGATAATGGCCTAGTCATGCGAGGCAACAGCCTCTACTTGGAAAGTTAGAGATTGACTGTCTGATTGGCTCTTCTCGAAGGAAGCCCTGCAAGCATCAATTTTCTCTTTGAGCTCCTTCTGGAGCCCAAGTTGCTCTTCCATCGGCTTCTTGAAGGTATCTTCAACTACTTCAGATTTGTTAGCACTCTGCGATCTTGACAAAGACTCAGCGTAGCCTTGAAGTTGAAATATCATAGGCCTATAAGGAGCAGCTTTTTCCTCCCCACCAATGCTGACTATACCAGTCAAGTAAATATGAAGAATATTGGCAAGAGAAGCAAAAGAAGCCCCTTTCAGTATATTCTCAATACAACGATTCAGAAAGTGGAGAAAAGTTTCCACTGTATCCTTCAACATATTGATTTCAAAAGCATCAACCTCCGCATGGGAAGAATCAGCAACAACTGGAGCTAATGTATCTTGAACGGTACTTTGCTGCAGAGAAGCAGTAGCACCAGTACTAGAAACATCAACTTCCATACACTCAGCAGAAGCAATGGTTGCAGCAACCTTGGTCAGAACGGTATGGGTGGCAGTTTCTATTAGAGGAACCGCTACTTCGGAAGTATTAGCCGCAGAAACAGTGGTCTTAATCACCCCATAGGCTGCTTCAGTAAGGACTTCCGCGATGATGCTATCTTGCGGAGTATCGTCTACAGCCATATACTCCGAAGATGGAATCAAAGCAAGAGCTATTAAAAAGGAAGAAGTTGACGATTGAATATTACAGTATCGTTAAATAATGTCAGAATTTCCAAAAGAAAAAGATGGATAAAGTATAAAGGTGAACCTGAAGGATGAACATTGGATTCTCTAGGTCCGTACACCTCGACTCGAACGTCTTCACTCAAGCAGACATATTTGCCGTGATCTGACAGAGGAGTACTAGAACCAAGATCTATACTGCTGACATCATCATCATCTCCCCAATCATCATGATCAGTTGGAAGAGATGCTACTTTGGAGGAATTTGATGCGCGAACTTCCCCAATTATCTCCACCTCGTGATCAACAGTTTGATGAGTGAGGGTCGCAGAATCCCCTTGTGCAGTAGAAGAAGGGGCAACTATTTCATCTCCAACAGCAGTCTGGTGATCAAGGGATGCAGACTCTTCTTGTGTAGCTGCAGGCAAAGCAGACACTTCATTGCTAACAATAGTCTAGCGAGCAGGGTATATAGAATCTTCTTGCACAGGAAGAGCAGAAGAAGTAAGAGCAGTCACCAATGCAGAGTCATTGTGGAAGACAGGCCCTTGACTTCGACGTTTCTTGGAAGAACGAAGAATTAGAGCCGAGTCATCTTCATCCTCCCCTGGTTCCTCCGCAACTGTTTCCAAAGCTGAACCAACTTTAGATGGTATGTCCTGCAGAGTGGTAGGCAAATCACTAAGACGCTTCAATCTCTTCCGTTTGTACAAAAGCTTATTTGGAGGAGATTTTGACTGAGGAGAAGTTTCCTTCGGCGTCGAAAGTGGAGAAACATCAAGGGAAACAAGTTGGGTAGATTGGATCACCGCACTATCACCTTCCTTCCCCTGTTGGACTATTGGTTCCAAGTCTTTCGAACCATATTTTGCTCCGAAGTCCTCCATCCAGCCACCTTCATACTTCCAGCCTCCTTTTTCTAAGCATACCATGCTCTAATGTCTTTCAAACAAGTAAGATTGGTGTTGAAATTCTGAGGGGCGGAGTTAACATCCGTATACCATTTGCATTAACCGAAACTCATACGAGTTCGGAGTCTTGAGTGGAAGATCAAATCTGGCTTGAGTACCACCCACGATGAAGTGGAACCAAGCTCGAGCTCCTTCGAGCAAATTTTCGTCAAAACTTAATTCTTTGTTGGGATTGCCAATATAGAGCTGATCATACCCAAACTGTCGAGCAAAATGATTCAGATAATATAGCTTTATATAACAGTGGTTCCCCAAACGGAGAACCAAATGCCCTAGACAAATATTTATTAACCACCAGAAATATCCTAGAGACAAAATAGTAAATTTGTCAACACTAGTAATGTCCGCAAATTCCTCTCCATATCCAGCATTTGGAAAGTAGGGAAATCATTTGAACAACTCAAAGTTCGCGTGATAGCGAAGAGTCTTGCGAATTGCAGCCATATAGCCCCCTTCCACTGTGATCTCTCATAATGTTGTACTTTTGGAGCACTCAAATCAACCTGCGAATCAAAAGGACTCATTAGGGTAGGGCAGTGCAAGACCAACCATGCCATCAAATAAGTATAAGGAAGCTCTAGCGCGGATTGTGAGTCTTAGTAATCAACTCCCCTTTGCTGTTTTGCTCCTTCTTGACATTACAAAACTTATCTATTAACTTCCTCAATCCGCTTTGAATACTGCACCCCATCGCGGAAAATAAACTGAGCCGCTGACCAAATTTGAGCAAGACGGCTGGGAATATCGCTCTGATGGGTATGGTATCCTATGAAGGAATCACACATTTCTTCAACCAAAATATCAAATAATCTGCCAGAAAAGCTGGGTCAGATAAATGTTGAAGAGCTTAATTGTGAAAGCTTTCAAAGGATGTTCCTGATTTGAAGACATCATCGTCAGATTCAGCAACATAAGTATCTGTCCCGAAGTTGGTGATCCTTCTCTCGACCTCCTTTTTAGAAACCGGAGGGAGATGGGTAAAATTTGGTGTATTCTTTAAAAAATTCGGAAGAAGATATTGTAGCCACTACTTTTGCTTTACGGTGCGAGTGTCAGACATATTAGTACAAATGTGATAGTAGCAAAGCAATTCCCAATAAGTATCTTAGACCATAGGGTCTCGAGTCTTCAATGAATGAACCTCTTCCCTAGTAAGGATATACTCTTCATATGGGATATCTTCCATAGGTAGTCCTGAGATTTTATGCATCTCATGCAGGGCGAAACCCAATTCGCTGTGGGGAGAGAAGACTGTACAAGTATCAGGATTATATAACTCCAACAAAGAAAAGAAATAGAATCGACTAGCAGGAATGCCATGCTGAACCGCCCTAATGGTGTGGTAAAGATTTGCATGCTAGAGCTGATATCTTAAAGCTCTCAGAAAGAAGTCAGTCAAAATTGCTCACTCCCCTTTCGAAGAACAGTAAACCCATCCAGGAAGACGGAAGTCTTGAACTGAAAATTCCCCTTACGCATTGACGAACCGGTGCAGGTAAGTCTGGGCAATTATGGGTGTTTCACTTATAGGAAAATCCTGTTCGAAAGACCCTGGAGACAATCCTCAAAAATGCTTCCCGGTACAATGAGGGAAAGCACCTTGTGAATTGAATGCTCCTAGCAAGACACCATCTTGCGGTTTATTTAAATGCCAATCCATTTGTCTAGGAATGAAAAAATATTGAAAAAATAGAAACAAGTAAGATCTCTCAATGTTAGGAAGAAATAAGTTATGACCGTTAACTTGGTGAAACCATTTGTAATCTCCGTCATCCAGACCATCGTCAGGTGCCGAGAGGTGATCACCAAATTGGAAGGCAGGTTTGTTCAATAAAGTTCGGTTGTCCCCTTCGAAAGGAGCAGTGGTCATTGATGTGATAAATTACTGCAAGCGTACAGTGTCAGTTGTAGCGTTATGCAGATTGTCCCATAGAGATCTCAGATGTTTTGCGATTCTTACTATTTCTTTAGTTCTAGTGGATTAACAAATAATTCTAAGTTGGAAGGATGAGTTTTAAATTCTAAAGATTAGCCTAGGATTTCGAATCCATTAGAATAATAGCCTAACAATAAATTATCTCTTTCTTCCTATCTTTTTAATTATGCACGGTTAAGTAACATATTGAAAAGGTGATCTTTTTAATTTATTTTAATCAAGTGCCCCTAAGTATGACCTATCAAGAGATGTTCAAGTATAGACCATCAAAGATAATACCTTTTTAAAAACAAATCATATCAAGTAGAAAATCTTATAAACAAAAGAAAATAAATAAACTTCAAACCCTAGTCTAAGAATAGGCTATCAAAAGACCGAATTTAAGTATAACATATCAAAAAATTTAGATTTACAAGTTTACTCAAGTCAATTTATTTATAGGAAAATCTTTATTGATAATTCTAGAAAATTAGAATAAAAATTCCAATCTTCATCTAAGCATAGATTATCAAAATATTAATTAAGCATAATCTATCAAAGAATTATGATTTGTGAATTCTATCTTTTATTTATTTATAGAAAATTCATAACTTTATTTCTTTTTAGAAAGAAAATGAGATAAGTCCATATTAGATCTATTAAACTAACTTCATCTACATCCTAGAGCTAAAGAAATATAGTTACACATAATTCTAGTAAGCAAAATCCTATTTTTATTCATGAAAGCAAATAAATCTAATCTATAAAGCAATAAAACCTAAATTAGAAAGCAATTAACTCTATTAAAAAAACAAATAAAGAATTAAAAGCAATGGCTTACCTCTGGAGCACGGTATTGTTCAGCAAAATTCTAATTTTATTAAATTAAAAACGAATACAAAACTTTCAAGATTCTCCTAGAATATAAGGATATGGCCAATATATAGGTTTCAGAAACCCAAACCCAATTCTAATACAATTACAAAACTACAAGATTACAATGAAGCCAGGAGAGAAAATTCATATATTGGGGCCCATGTTGGGCCTCTAATTAGAGGTAAATACCGCTAATTAGCAGTAAAAATAATGATTTAATTTTTTATTTTCTTCCCCTCAATTATTTTCTCCTTTTGAGTTTATTTTTATGACTGTATTGCACTTTAACTCTCGGCAGTATCGTGGTCTCGTAGTCTTGCCCACTTTAGAAGTTTTTCGGACTTTGATTTCCTACTCCAACTCTGATTTCATGTTATCTCCTTGTATGAATCGGATTACCTGAAAAAAATACTAAAAATACCTGAGCAACATTTATTTATATACAAATATAGGTAATATGAAGGCTATAAATATGCAATATATGGCACTCATCACAACCCCACACCTATCTTTTGCTAGTTCTCGAGCAAAATCTAAACCTAAAAAGAAAAATAAAAATCCTAACTCACTTTTGCAGGAATTGCGATTGCACTTAGCATGTACAACAAGCCTTTAAACCTCGAGCTTACCCTAGTGGACGAGTTGTGTCTCGTGAGGGTTTGCAGTGAATATACTCACAAAATTCATAAAGGAAATAGATTAAGGAGTAAAGAAAAGAAAAATAAGGATAACAAAAAATTAAGAAAAATAAAAAATTTATTCAAAAGGAAGAAAAATCTTTTTTTATGATATTTTCATCAATAAATCTCACTAATATAAAAACTCAAAAACGCATTTAGATTATCAATTTTCAAATTGAGCGTCATATCCAATACACTTATCATTTTAATCAAAAATTTAAATCCTATCTTTCAATATCCACTAACAGATAATCCAATGGCTCCTATACATCTAAGTACACGTGTGATAGTCTATTTCGGGTTTGGACTCCAACTCTAACTCATGATTCATCTCCTCTCTCATAACATTTTTTTCTTTTTTTTCTTTTCTTTTTTAAGAATATTTCACCTTTCACGAGAATATTCACGCTTACTTAGGCGCAATATACCTGATTACTCTGTTCATACTCTTTTCTTTTTCTTTTTTATTTTTTAGAATATTTCACCTTTTATGCGATTATTCACGTTTACTTTGGTACAAAGTACCCGATTATTTGGATCATACTCTTTTTTTTCACTCTTGAGACTATTGCCTTAATACTAGGCGTACCACATTATTTTATCACTCTCGAGACTATTGCTTTAATACCAGACTCACCCCATTATTTTATTCTCATTTTTTTTTTGTTTAGAGAGAGAAGACTTATTCAATCATTATCATTTTTATTTTTAACCTAATAAACTATTGTGAAGTAAAAAATAGATGTATACTTGCCTCAAAACTACTGTTAGCGGTATTTATTTTTCAAATTTTGATATTTTTCATAAAATTCAAAGTGTATTATCCAATATACCCTCCTATCCAATTTCAAATCTAAATTTATTTCTTTATCTGTAATTTGGTTGATCTATTGATAAAAATACAAAAATTTGTTGTTAATTTTTTAGTTTTTTTTTAGAGTTTTTTTTTAGAATTTTATTTCAATTAGTTACCTTAAAAATTACCCAAAGTGTAAAATAAAGAAACAAAAAATCATCTAAAAATAAAATAAAAACTCTAAAAAAACTAAAATTTTAGAAAAATACAAAAAAAAATATTATAACCCACTCCCCACATCTAAACTCGTGTATGCCCTCATATACAAACCAAGGCTGGTAAAATAAAAAAGAAAACTATTATACAAATATTATACACTTATTAGAAAATTCAAATGGTTACGACCTCTTGATCGCTTTCCATTCTCATAGTGTGTCCTTTTACATTTTAATATGGATGAACTTAACCTTTTTGTCAGTTTTGCATATAATCTCTCCATCTTATTTTTGCTTTTTCTCAATTTATTTCTACCCTTATTTTTTTTATTCAATAGTAAAGTTTTGAGATTAGAAAGTGTACATTTACCATCCATATTTGACCCACGAGCATTTTTCATGGCAGTAAATATTTTGGTTTTATCAACATGTGAACTAACATACTCACTTTGATGTAGCGGAATCATGAGCTCGATTTTGAATCGTCCTTCTAAATCATTAGATATCATGACCTCTTCCTTTTGATGTTCCTTCCATTATTCAATTATTATGTGCTTGTCATGCAAATTTTCTTCAATCCTGTCATCAAAATTCTCAAATGAAAATGGCACACTAGTGGACTTATCATTAGTCAAGTTATTATGAAGGGATAAAAATTCTTCTTCCCAAATTTCTTCATAATTTCCAACAAAAGAATCAAATGATAATGTGTCACTAGTAAGGTCATTATGAGGCAAATCACCAAGAAAAATATTTTTTTATCACCAATTTCATCATAATTATTTTCACAATGGTCTAAAATAGGTTGATCACAATGTTGAATTATAGACTCATCATGCACAAAATTATTTAACTCATTTTGAATTATATCTACTTCAAAAGATGACTGAAGTGGTTGCTCGTTGGAGTAAGATATGTTCAAACTATTAGATGGTTGATATCCAAAACGTTTAGTTTGAGAAATTGCTTTGAGAAGATCTTCCATACAAGATTCAATTTGAGAGGATGATTTTCGAAATGATGATTTTAGCAAAACTTCTATATCTTGCTTTATTCTACGTCTTCGTTCCTCAGACTTATGATCGTAATTTTCCTTATTTTTCTCAAATGATTGCATCTCGAGATCATGAGTGAAATTTGATGGTGGATATGATAAATCTGTGTACCTATTTGATGACAGATATGAAGTGGTTGTAGGTAAATTCTCATTATATGCATACCTTGCTTCTAATCTTTTTAATTTTTCATCTAACATGTTTAATTGAATATCTTATTCATGATTGAATGTAGAACATGAATATGAATAGCCTATAAAGAAAGGATTAGATAGAGAACTCTCTTAATACGGCTCTTGATTATATGCAAAATTAGATTTATTTATCCATTCATAATTGTAATTTTTTATATAAGAAGTGCTCGTAGGATCATTATATGTGTTGTGAAATTGATTATGATCTAGTCCTAATGAACTTCCTATCCATAGACACTTATAATAATTATGATATAGATCACAATAATAATAGCAAGCAGTTTGATTTTGAAATATTTTTTTATTTTTTTGAAAAAGGTGGAGAGGGAGAGAGATGGAAAAGAAATAAAAAAAATATTGGTTGTTTTTTTTATTTTTTTTAGAACCAAGGAGCCAAAATACAGAACTGGAGAAAAAGTAGACTCAGAGTGTACCTGATAGGCCGCTAAATGTCGGGTTTAGCCGCCAAATAGCTGCTAAATCAGAGAGCTTGACTCTCTGATTTTTGCTGCTTAGTCCAATGACTCTTGTGATCCCTTTTGTCTTCCTATATCTGCAATTTCTATTCCCTGCATACTCAACACACACTGTTAACCCATAAAACTTTAGAAAAGTAAGAAAATAACGTCGATCCCCGGCAACGGCGCAAAAAATTTGATGTGATAAATTACTGCAAGCGTACAGTGTCAGCTGTAGTACTATACAGATTGTCCCACAGAGATCTCAGGTGTTTTGTGACTTACTATTTCTTTAGTTCTAGTGAATTAACAAAGAATTTCGAATCCATTAGAATAATAACCTAATAATAAATTATCTCTTTCTTCCTATCTTTTTAATTATGCACGGTTAAGTAACATATTAAAAGGTGATCTTTTTAGTTTGATTTTAATCAAATGCCCCTAAGTATGACCTATCAAGTGATGTGCAAGCATAGACAATCAAAGATAACACATTTTTTAAAAACAAATTCTATCAAGTAGAAAATTTCATAAATAAAAGAAAATAAATAAACTTCAAACCCTAATCTAAGTATAGGCTATCAAAAGACCGAACTTAAGTATAATCTATCAAAGAATTTAGATTTACAAGTTTACTCAAGTCAATTTATTTATAGGAAAATCTTTATTGATAATTCTAAAAACAAGAATAAGAATTCCAAACTTCATCTAAGTATAGATTATTAAAATATTAATTAAGCATAATCTATCAAAAAAATATGATTTGTGAAATCTATCTTTTATTTATTTATAGAAAAATCATAATTTTATTTCTTATTAGGAAGAAGATGAGATAAATCCATATTAGATCTATTAAACTAATTTCATCTACATCCTAGAGTTAAAGAAAATTAGTTACGAATAATTCTAGTAAGCAAAATCCTATTTTTAATCATGAAAGCAAATAAATCTAATCTAGAAAATAATAAAACCTAAACTAGAAAGAAATTAGCTCTATTACAAAAAAATAAATAAAGAATTAAAAGCAATAACTTATCTCTGGAGCACGGTATTGTGGCCGTCACCACTTCAGTAAAACCCTAATTTTATTAAATTAAAAATAAGTACAAAACTTTCAGGATTCTTCTAGAATATAAGGATACGGCCAATATATAGGTTTCGGAAACCCAAACCCAATTCTAATACAATTGTGAAACTAAAAGATTACAACGAAGCCACATGAGAAAATTCAGATATTGGGGCCCATGTTGGGCCGCTAACTAGCGGTACATACCGCTATTTAGCGGTAAAGATAAGATTTAATTTTTTATTGTTTTCCCCCTCGATTATTTTCTCCTTTTGAGTTTATTTTGATGATTGTATTGCATTTTGACTTTCGGCAATATCGTGGTCTCGTAGTCTTGCCCACTTTAGAAACTTTTCGGACTTTGATTTTCTACTCCAACTCTGATTTCATACTATCTCCTTGTATGAAACGGGTTATCTGAAAAAGACAGTAAAAATACCAAGTAGCATTTATTTATATACAAAAATAGGTAATATGAAGGCTATAAATATGCAATATATGGCACTCATCAGTCATCAGTTCTCGCAATATTGGGCGAGAAGGATTGAGAATTTTATTTTCCCTTTATTGGCCACCGGAGGCGGTGCAACTTGGAGAAGTTTGGCTGAACCTAAACTCCCTCTTCCCGTCATAGCCGCAAGAAAAACCAAAATAATGGTCTTTTGGCCAGGGGTTTAAAGCTTAATCAACTTCAAAGAAGATTTTGAGATCAAAGCAAAAGAAAAAAAAAGGAAGACTTTCCATAAAAAGAATTGTCTTACTTCCAATCAAGGGTTTCTGTCAAACCACTATGGAACTAGAAGTGGTCCGAGAGTCCCAATGACTGCTTGCAGAAGTATCAGATGAAGAAACTTTCTTTGGCATCTTTTGTAGACTAAATAAATCTTTCACAAGAAAAATTGGAGGTTAATGGAGGCCGAAGATGAAAAGACTGAAAACCTTGAAGATGAGCCTGGAGTTCAAATTTCTCAAAAAAAAGTTAGAAATGCCCTATTTCATGAGACCGAGATTATATAACAAATGATTTGATGGTCGAGATTTTCAGATGGACGTGATCTCTGGCCCGAATCTCGTGAGTACCTTTTTATTTAATGCGGCTCAGAGAACGTCTCAATTCCTATGCCATATAAAGTAACCGCCTTCTGGATTTTTCGCAACCAAAAGAAAAGTTTGCGACCCTAATACAGAGTCATTTTCTCCAACCAAAATGAAAGTTCGCGACCCTAATACAGAGTCGTTTTCTCCTTCAAGAATGAAAGTTCGCGACCCTAATACAGAGTTGTTTTCTCCTTCAAGGAAAGTTCGCGACTCTAATACAGAGTCATGCTCCTTTCAAAATAAAAAATCGCGACCCTAATACAGAGTTGTATTTTCCTTCAAGAGTTGAAAATTATGGCACTAACACAGAGTCACATTTTCCTTCAAAAGCAGCAAGTTCACGGCGCTAATACAAAGTCGTATTCCTTTCAAAATGGGAGTTCAAGACATTGAGACAGGATCATGCTGCCTTCAATTGAAAGTTCTAATACATAATTGCAATCTCAAAAATGTAGAAGATGAAGATTCTAATACAGAATCTTACATCACATCAAAGGAGAATGTTATATCCATAGTATTCCAAAACACCTCAGAGGATCATGAGAGTTTTGAAAAGTTTGGAGGGGGTTTTCTCGGCGAAAAATTTTGGAGTCATCTGTCAAAAACAAAGCAGATCCGTGAATTTAGGGTTTGAGATCCGCAACTCAGTAGATCCGCAAACCTAAAATTCAAGTTTCGTGACCCAACTGCGACAGAACAGATCCGTGAATCTAAAGTTGAGATTCGCGATGCTATCCATAGTTTCCATGGAGGGGTTTAATATAGAGTCACCCGACCCGAACAAGGAAAGTTGGCACCTCAGATCGTGGAGCCAACTGCCAAACGGATGTAGCGGCATTATTTAGATCGTGGAGGTAACTGCCTAACGAATATGACGATACTTCTCTAGTAGTGGGGCTAAGGTCAAACGAATCAAACGGGGATGTTGCCCCAAAACTCCTATAAAAAGCGGAAAAATAGAAAGATAAGGGATCGATTATCTTCTTCTAAAAAATTACCCTTTGTGATCAAAAGTCCAAAACTTTTTTCCAATTGAAAGAATTTGTGTGGAGTGTCAACGAAGAGCAAGATCGTTCTCCATTGCTACCTCATAACCAAGTTTTAAACAAAGAGGAATTTGATTTTCCTCATCTTCTGTAAACGGAAACCATTTAAATTGTAATCTTTTATTGAAATAGCTCAATAGAGAATTATTTACAATTTTATGGCGAACAGTAAACTCCTAAGAATTTGTTAATCAGATCGTCAATAGAGCCAAGATCGACCTCTGCTACTTGATGCGACCAAAATTGTACACTCCAAAGCATAGGAAATCGACAAGTCGTAGTCAGGAAGTAAATCTAAAATCGTTCTACCATGTATTGTATCTGACATTTGTGTTATAGGTTACGAAAAAGAATTAAATACAGAGAAAAGATTGATTGGATGGAATTTAATTAAATAAAATAAACTAGAGAGATGTATCAACTCAGGTAGATTAATACCCAAGATTGAATTACTGGATGAATTAATATTTTATTATCTCAGTTATATAAATCACCTGGTCTTATATAACTGAAAAATATTTCATTGGAAGCATAAGATTAAAAAAGTTATAATAATGAAAATTGGAAAATTCTCCCAAATAATTTCTATATGAATTTTTTAAATAATTCATTGCATGGTTTATGAATAATAGTAATAACTATTGAAAGTCTATGCATACACAATTCCTAAATAGTCAATAGCATATCGAAAACTTAGCAATCAATATACTATCAAACTATAAACTACTAAAATCTCAAAAATTATATTTAACACCAAACAAGATAAATAGGAATAAAAAATTAATATCATGTAAAACAATTAAGTATAAAACAACAAAACTCATATGATATCATCATCAAGAGTTTGTTATCTCATTAAAAGCCAATAAGAGATTTACAATGCATACTCTTTGTAACCATTGAACAATAAGAATAAAATATTTTATTAAATAACTATGAGAGAGTTTAACAACTCAAAATCTCACAAAACTCTCTCAAAAACCCTAACAAAAATCTCTCTAAATTTGCCTCCTTTTATCTTTTTTCTCTATTTCTAAAGTACAATGAGTATTTATAACCCCCATTGGGTTTAATCACCAAAAATAAAAGTTTTATCTACTTGAAAATTTCTTTTTGCTTGAAATCCTTCATATCAGCCATACTGTCATCGAGCTGTTGACAATAGTTTCAATAGCGCTTCTTAGGTATAAATTACAGTGTTGAAATTACAAGGGCTGTTGATAGCCCTGCCAGGGAATTTTTGATAGTGGTTTGTTAGATTTGCTGTTGAACCTATTGCATATATGCATGCTCCTTGTTTGATTTCCTCACATCTAAAACCCTACAAAAAGGTCAGAAAACTCTAAATTAAATTAATAAAATACTCAAGTGGAGAACTAGAATAATATGCATAATAACTCATTAATTTCTCATATTAAACACGGACTAGGAGTGCACAAAATAGATATAAAAATATAACACTTTTCACTTGCAATCACTGCTACATTGAATCTTAATATAAAAAATAAAAAGGGAGTGTTAGCCTTCTGTTATGTAAATGGGAAACTGCTTTCTTGTATGTTCGTTCAGATTTCAATAAAATGAACTTTTTCTCAGTATACAACTTACGTTGACATCGAACTTGTATATTGATTATACCATTATTGATTGATCATTGGACCATACTCCTTACTCAATGCATAGAGACACATATATCTATCATGGGTATTGGAAAATTATAATAGGTAGAATCGAACCATATAATTTAAGTGATTTCATTATTGTGTCCTCGTAGCATGCAACGATTCGATATTGGTTATGCATCCCCGTGGTATGCAACAGGTCCACCGTTCTTACTATATATATATATATATATATATATATATATATATATATATATATATATATATATATATATATATATATATTGTAAAGGCTCCCTGATAGAGAATATAAGTATAATATTTTTTTTTTGTTATTTTTTGTTAAACTTACATATCCCATCAGGGGGTATTTTTTGCAAAAAATTCATAATGTGGTGTAAGTAATACACTCCAATAGTATTGTAATGTCCACATCCCAAGGTAAAAGTAGTGTTCAGTAACATTTAAAAAAACACACCATCTAAAAGTACCATGATAGTTGTACAAATATTACTTCCACCATATAATATACACATATAATCAAAGAAATAATAACAAGAAGTAGAAATAATAATTTATTCCAAATAAAGAATCATAAAAAATGTACGTATTGAGATCAAATGAAAAAATTATCCTTATTACAAGTATGAGACACAAAGTCCCAGGAACATGGATAGAAATGAGTTAATTGTTATAATTATTGAAATAATATTAAGTAGATAAAATGACCTCATAAGACTCTTGTAGTAGGATATGAGCTTGCTTCTTGAAATATAGTTCCAGTAGTGGTGGTCCCCCTCCTCAACAAAGTGGTGGTCCCCCTCCTCAACAAACTCTAAATTACGAGTATCTAGACATACCAAATGCAACAAAAAGGAAAAGAGAGAACATATAGGTATGCTATACATGTATCCCAACAAAATGAATAATATGAAGAATTTCATTTAAATGTAAAGTGTAATAGCATGTTATAGATGGAATTGTAAATCAAATCTTGATTATGTCAAGAGTAATGGAATATCATGTCAACATCAGGAGAAGTAACATAGAGAAAAGCATATATGTCTTAGTATCCATTACTATTTTGTCTTTCTAAATTAGTTTGAAATAGTCCGGATAAATGGCTACATATTTTAAGAATATCTCGTACATGTCCGGGATCACGACACTATATTCTAGGTACTACTTCAGGATGTACTGTTGGGTACATAATCGTAAATGTGTATGAGTATAAATTGTGGTCCTAAAACCCTTTAAATATGTGGTGATTCAATAATCACCTAAAACCTCCATAGTTAGGTCCTTAAATTTGGCTGCACAATCTAAAAGTATGAATTTCCCAAAATATATATGCAACACATTCGTCTAGTTTTCGCCTAACCTTGTTATTTAGTTTCATGTCTTAAGTATATAATTGAATCAAGTCAAAACATAAAATATGATAAAAAAAAAAGAGTTCACATACAACTACAAGAAAGACAAAAGTCTCGCTCAGTCTGCAATCTCTTAGCATTCTTGAAAAGTGCATAAATAACATAATGCCTAAAAAGTTATTAAACCTAATTCTAAGTAGTCTAAAGTTCCAAACGTAAACAATAGGCCATGCCAATCTTTATTACACAATGTAACTACCACTCAAGGAGTAATATATCTTCCAAATTATCATCTCAACTTCCTGCATTGCTAACGCAGGACGAAAGTGAATTTAGAATTTTTGGTGGAGAAATTAGGAAAGAACTTAGAGTTTGGGATAAATTGGAGGTTTTGGACCTCATGCCTAGGCGAATCACGCGCCCACTCTCTCATGAATCACTCGAGGGAAAGATTTAATAGAAGTAAATCACATGCTCTTAATTTCATTCATCATCTCTCTCTATTTTTAAAATTAAAGTTACAAGAAATATTTATAGAAAATTACAAAATAAAAATAAATCTCTAAAAATTCAAAATCTAACTAAATTCCTAATCAAATCAAATCAAATCAAATCCAACTAAATAACTAATCTCATCTCTATAAATTCTCTCGCGCTTGGAAATATTCACCACCTGGTGAGTGACGACAAGAAAAAAATCAAGTACGGTCGAATAAAATTGGTTAATTTTCTCGAAATCTGACAAACGTTTCCACCGAACTAAGTATAAGAAAGTCGAACAAATCTGTAACCTAATGTATGTTGCCTTATATTCTAATGGTGACAACAGTAATAATTGTGGAAGGTTTAGAGATAATTCAAAATCTGTCGCTTCTATAAAAAATGAAGAATTTGGAAGGTGAGCTGGAAAGTCAATGAAAATATGATTCTCATGAATATGATTATTGAATATTTCTATAGTTGGCTCTTACAGAAAAATCGAATTATCAAATTTTGGATCTTGAATAAGCTCAGTGTTGGATTCGGTCTCAACTATAACATCATCTAAATTCTTAGAAGCTAATGTGTTGGTATTTGTACTTTTCGAATAACACTTGTATTCATAATACCAAAATTCTCCATAGGCCGAACACTTAATAGAGTGTCCATATCCTTCACATTTAGAGTATTGTTTGGTCTTAAAAAAATTTAGTAAACAATTAAAGAAAACATGCGGAGCATACCGTGTATAAAGAAGAAATTTTAACCAATTCCAAATTGGACGAGAATTATAATTGTTGAGATACCAATTAGAAGTTTCTTCCGTCAACTTCAATTTAGCATAATTAAATTCTTGCTCTGAAGTCAAAAGAAAATAACGAAATTTTTTTTCCAGATGGTTCTCCCAGCTTTTATAACCATTAAGGTCATTATAAACATGAAAATATGAGATTGCATCGTATAAATCGCACTCCACTTGTTTGAAATCGGCATCAGTATTGATATATTTACCATAAAATATGAATCATATAATAATTATCTTTAAAATTTTCAGAGCACGAGTTCAGAAAATATCCAAAGATTGTGAAGTGTTAAGTATAGCTCAAATCAGATGCGAATTAAACTTCAAACGAGCTCCAAAATCACATTCAAACTCTTAACAGGTCTGGTACTCCTTAGCGGGTCTGGTCTGCATTAACTGAGCCCAAAACCAATTTGAGTTGGATTTGAAAGTTTTGAACTAGATCTAATCTGAAATCAATTGCAAATAGTCTTCTCTAGGATTGTTGGTTTGGTTCAGTTACATCCAAATCCGAGCCCAAATCAAAAACTTCTTCTTAGCACCGTTCTTCTCTTCTTCGATCAAAGAAACGAGTGGAAGTAGGTGAGAGGGAGGCGACAGTGACGAATATCAGTGGAAGCAGTAGGCAATTAAGCGAAGAGGTTGTTACTGTAGCTGGCGAGTGAGGCTACTGGACAATGGGGATGAGCTTTGCGGGAGAAAGTGGATGGATAAGGTAGATGTGCTGCTGTAGTGGGCAAGAAAAGGAGATATTGCTACTGTGGAGAGAAAGAAAGGGGGTGAGGGATTGTTTTTTTTTCTCCTCTTCTTTCCCTCCTTTAAGGCTGGGTTGGACTGGGCTTGGCTGATTGGAAAATGAAGGGGAAAGGGAACTGGGGTGAAGGTGGGGCTGATCAAAGACAAAGGTTAGGAAGGTTCTTTTTTTTTTTTTTTTCTTTTTATTCATTTTTTCTTCTCTAATTTTTTTTTCCTTTCTTTCGTTCTTTCACTCCTCTTTCGCTGCTACTTCCTTGTTCTTTTTTTTTTTTTTCTGATTTTTTTCCACTCGATTTCTCTCTCTCTCTCTTATTTGTTTCTCTTTTTTTTTCAAGTTTCTTTTACTGATTTTTTTGAATTTTTTTCTCTCAAATCTAAACAAAAAAAATAAAAAATAAAGAAGGTGGAAAGAACAAAAGATGGAGATAGATTTGGACTCTGATACCTGAGTTTTAGGTCTGATACTAATTTTACACAGAACGAAAGTGGATTTAGGGTTTGTGGTGGAGAAATTGGAAAAAAAATTAGGGTTTGGGATAAAATTGGGGTTTTGAACCTCACGTCCAGGCGAATCTCCTACTCACTTTCTCACAAATCACTCGAGAGAAAGATTTTATAGAACCAAATCACATGCTCTTAATTTCATTCATCATCTCTCTCTATTTTTAAAATCAAAGTTACAAGAAATATTTATAGTAAATTACAAGATATAAACAAATTTCTAAAAATTCAAAATCTAACTAAATTTCTAATCAAATTAAATCAAAATCCAACTAAGTAACTAATATCATATTTATCAATTGCTATTGATTACTTAATGTATCAGCCATGAGAAGGTTGTTAGTCCAACATCTCAATTACGAAGTAGTAGAATTTTTGGTGATGAAAACCCATTATATTTAATAGGTTTTTGTTTTAGATATTAATCACTATCTACAGTGAATCAACTTTTTTAAAGCTAGCATTTAGAAGATCATAGCAAGTACCAAATCTCTATTAGACTTTTGGAGAATTATCAGCCCAAAAAATTGAGGAAAGTAGATTTTGATGATGACAAACAAAATTCTGAAGCTAAATGTGGCATTGGGTTCTATGATATTAAATTATTAATGATATTATGTGTTACAATGGTCAAGCCACAAAGCAAGATTAAAGAATTCAAGTTCAAGAATAAAAAGTTAAGATGAACAAACATTAAAGCAAGAATGAAGATCAGATTGATAAAGATTGCAAAGTTCGAGGTCAATGTTAATGGAATCTTTCTTAAATTGTTCGTAAAAGTGGATGAGAACATAATATATAACCAGCTGTAAAGGTAAGTTGCCTTATAATCTCAATCGTTTAGCCTCCTAAAGATCCTAGATTACCTCAGAATATGTTAGTATCACACACCAAATTGACAACAACTGTGTTCTTACACGTTTGGAGGTAATTTGAGACTAATATAAAAAGGGGAGATTGGACTATTAGAAAGACAATGATTAAGTATTATGGATAGGACATTATAAAGGCGCTGATAGTTGTTGCAATTAATCCAATAATAAAATAAGCAAAATAGAATAAGTTGTTTTAATGAGGTAGGAACTTGATAATTTTGATGATTAAATTTGAAGTAGGTCAAGTTTTTAACATAAAATTAGAAAGCAATTGTTTAAGAAAACATTGCCAATATCTTGTACTTTTCAAGAGCGTTTGTTTGTATGTAAGTACAGTGAAGTGAAAGTAGTGAAAGTAAGACAACTTCCAAGAAAGAATCAAAACTACTTCTTATACGGTGAAATGACACTTATATGGTATTTTACTTTAAAATTTTTCATCACATTTTGATTTGCAAGAGCTTTAAGAAGTAGAGAATAAGGTAAAAAAATTAATTTTTATGTGCATATTATCTTATCATTCAAAACTTGTAAAATTATACATAAAAAACTAATAAAATAATTAATTATTGTTTTATTTAATTAATTAGTTAATACTCCCTTCAATTCCTAATATGCATCTTTTTCTTCTAAAATTAGGAAACAAATATTAAAAATGGCTCTCTTTTTCTACTTTCATTTTAGATTTTTTTTTTAACTTCCATTTTTTGTTGTGAGACAAATAACACTTTAATGAGAAAAAAGGTAAAAGAATATTTTGAGACAGCATAAGGGAAAGTGGATAGCGCAACAAACCGTTACTCAAATCCCCAACCTTATCGGAAATCTCCTCCTCCTCCTCCTCCTCTTCTTCCTTTTCCCTCCCACCAATTGAACTAATCAATCCCAAAACAAACTAGATCAAAACAACAACAATGTCATTCTCAGCAGTCTTATCCTCCGCCATCCCATCACCCACCTCCCCATCCCCCCCTCCCCGCCGCCTCTCCACTCTCAAAACCTTCGCCCTCCCTCCCGCCGAACTCCCCCCTGCCGCCATCGCCGTCACCTCATTCGCCGCCATCGCCGCCGCCATCTCCCTCTCCAACCCGGAGCGCCGCCGCCAGCAGCAATCCCAAGAGCTCGGCGGCCTCGATGACAAGGAAGTTGTCCGCAATTACTTCAACAACACGGGCTTCCAGCGCTGGCGCAAGATCTACGGCGAGTCCACGGACGGCGTCAACAAGGTCCAGCTCGATATCCGCCTCGGCCACTCCAAAACCGTCGAAAACGCAATCATAATGCTCAAAGACGACGGTCCGCTCGCTGGCATTACAATCTGCGATGCCGGCTGCGGCACGGGGAGCCTGTCAATCCCGCTGGCCCACGAGGGCGCAATGGTCTATGCAAGCGACATTTCGGCCGCTATGGTTTCGGAAGCGGAGAGCAAAGCTGCAGAAGCATTGAAAGACAAGGAAAATGCGAAGATGCCCAAATTTGAAGTGAAGGATCTCGAAAGTTTGGATGGCAAGTATGATACTGTGGTGTGTCTGGATGTGCTGATACATTATCCGCAGGAGAAGGCGGAGGGAATGATTGCGCATCTGGCGTCGCTGGCGGAGAGGAGGCTGCTGCTGAGCTTTGCACCCAAGACGTTTTATTTCGATTTGTTGAAGAGGGTCGGGGAGCTGTTCCCAGGGCCGTCGAAGGCGACGAGGGCGTACCTGCACACGGATAAGGATGTGGAGAGGGCACTGGAGAAGGTGGGTTGGAGAGTGAGAAAGAGGGGGTTTATCAATACACAGTTTTACTTTGCAAATTTGATTGAGGCAGTGCCTGCAGGCTCTGCTTAGGAACTGAATTGAATTAAGAGGTATGTAAAAATTTAGCATTATAAATTTTGGTTGCAATGTTGGGAGGAGATTAAGGAACTTGTGTCTGTAGATCATGTACTGTTGTATTAATACAGGTGTTACATTCATGCAATTGTTAAGTATATTGACAAAAGCATTGCTAATGTGAGGATGAGGTGGTAGTACCTGATGGTTTCGAAGTTTGTTTTCCTTACTGAGCCTCCTGATAATTTCATTTCCGAATTCAGTTCGTAACTTCATTTAGCTGCAAGTTAACATGATTGCTTCCCGGTTCCGCGCACTACGCCACTTGCTACCTTGTAGTTTGACAATCTACACTGCATGTATTGTATGTATATTCGTTTGTTATAGCATTTTCAGGGACCCGTTGCAGTACCTACATAATCATCAGCATTTGGGCTACGCTCTTGGCAAAATTGTTCTGAATCTATAGAAATCTCCTAGTTTCTTCACCTAAGCCAATGCATGTACTTAGTAACTTGTGAAGTTTTAAATTTCAGTAATGAAATGAAAGTACTGTTTCACATGGCAAATTACCTTGTAAATGCCATAAACTGATGTACAAGTTTGAAATCGATGCAAGAGGTTTCTTTTACTTTTCCTTACTTCTTCTTCCACGTATACATTGCTTGGCAATTTGTCCAACTTCACCTTGTATAGCTAGTGACCTCCATATTTTACCCATAACCACCCGCATTTTTATATAGCTCTTGTACATATAAACAACACGAATGGACCTCCATCATGATGTATGCGTTAGATGAAAGTGCAATTTGATAATTAACATTATTTAAATCAATTTGTAGGTGTAATAGAAAGAATTTGATAATTAACATTATTTAAATCAATTTGTAGGTGTAATAGAAAGAATGTTGGATTTTTACAAGTGACCGTCTTGGATTGATTACTCAACAAAGTGTACAACATTCGTGTCGATTTCTACAATGTTAAATCTTTAAAATTCTCAAGAGCTATTTTTTACTTCATTTTTTTTATTCTGCTTCACTTGTAATACTATTATACCTTCGTGAGGAAATTATATATTGTGTCTCTTCTTGCAGTATACCTATAACACCTTAATAAGCCAGCTTCGTGAGTTAATATATTTCGTACTGAACATGTGGGCTTTGGTGTTGATAATGGTCCAATATAGAATATATTGACTCTATCTTTTATTCAATACCCATTTCTTGTATTGGTCAATCTTTACATGGGTCCAATCATAATTCTATTTGACTTTCGGTAAACCTATCTTACAACTTCAAATCATATTTGAACTTCAATATTATAATTTTCCTAATATTTCAAATGTTTAGAATTTTTTTCGGATTTTTCTAGAAGCTCAAAAAGTAGTGAAAGTGAAAATTTTGAATATTAATGCATAACAGTTTTGTTTTCGATATTTTCTGTCTCTCATTTTAGGCTTAAAAGAATATAACTTGATTTTCTAGCATGCCTCTCATCGATATCTTTCCTTCTATATTAAATTGTTAATTTTCAAAGCATATTGTTTGTAACCGAAATCGATAAAGTAAGTACTTTTCAAAATTCATTTTAAATGAACTAAGGGCACACCCTTAATCTAATTCTTGGGCACCCCTCGTGTAAGTCGGTGATCATGTGTCACTCTCAGATTTAGTATGTCATTTGGGTTGCCTAATTGTCACCACGTTAGTTAATTAAGTCTAATGTAAAGTATGTGTTGAAATCATATGCATGATATAAAAAGTTTAACAATGATAAGATATTGTTGATAAAATTCACGCTTGTAAGAAATATTTAGGAGACATTAGATATGACTGAACTGTCAATTGGTGGATTCAATTGCTTAGTTGCCAGTTCAGCCGTTTCTAATGATAGTGAATCTCTGTTGTATCATGTCCAATATTAGAACTAGTTGTCCATAAGTGGGTTATGGTATTTGGTTTTAGAAAATATTTTATAATAAATTGATGCTTACAATATTATATCCAATATGGGAACTAGGGTTTTGGATTCTCAATATCCAATTTTTGGTTGAAATTAGTGTTTATATTCAAATTTGACCCGCAAGAGATGTTGAGGATCTAAGGGGATATGAATGATGCTTGAATTATTTGGGACTTTAGAAGAAATTTTGGGCCACTTTAGAATTAGAGAACCGCCCGCTAGCGATCAAGATCTAGGGTTTCCCTAGATAGGTGCCCTCTAGGTGCCCTCTAGGCTCTAGAGAGAGTGAAAATTTTTCAGAGAGCTTGATTTGATCTTTAGACGTAGTTGGCAATCTTGACGTACTTGATAATGACTGTAATAGAAATTGATTAAAAGTCAGGTTAGGGTATTGATATAGAGTGTTATTAAGACTAGGGTTTCCCTATGTATTAGATCTAGGATTCATAATACATGTACATATATACCAAAAAATAACCTAAGACATATAAAACTAATGATGAACATCAATCAACATGGGATACATGATTTATTATGGCAAGTGATGCATGCGTGATTGACATGATACATGGTGAATTTGCATGATATGTTATATATGATACATAATACATGACACTTGATGATTTGATACGTAATGTGATCAACCACAAACATGATGCATGATGGGCGTAGTAAACAGGACATGGTGACTTAGTATGGAAATAGAATTACATGGTTTATAGGTAAATATGCACATGATCTTAAATTAACCTTGTAATTGATTCTCAATTTCTATAATGGTCATGCACTCATACGATATGCATATGCCATGATGTACTGATAAAAATCTTGTATTTATGTATTTTTAATACGTGGATTGGAAGAAATTAATTGATGGATACAAACCATATCATATAATAACAAGTTGATTGTAATAAAGAAATTGAGGACTTTTACTATAGTGCCACCCATGTGGTGCTAAGCAACGGTCTCTAAATCTAGTACCCTAGTGAGGCAAACCCACTATTTAGCAAGGTCTATTCGGTAGTATTTTGCAACACGCCATGGTTCATCACTGTAGGTTATGGCCAGTTTTCTTTATGTACGGGCACTTATACGATAATGGAAAAGTAACACTATTTTATCCATCAATACTTTTTAGACAAGGCAGAATGACAGTGAAGATTCGAATGACTGATAACTTTTATTTTTAGTTTTATATTTTCTTCTGCTTTGGGTGCTTTTGATTTGTTGTTGCATATAATCTGAACATAAATCAACTTGATATCTATGAAAGAGAAATTTTTAGCTTCGAACATGTTATTTCTTCATCTTAATGTGGCAAATGTTATGATTATTCTAAGATCCTATACTTATGAGGTTAGAAATTTTTAAACTCTCTGTTTTATAGAAATTGCTGAAAAACAGGATGCCACAGAATGGTGTCAAAACTTAGGTTTAGGTGGAAGACAGTAAAACTATTGCTATATAAGAACATGCTTGTAACTAATTCTTGTTATTAGTTTTTGACCATGATCATCTATCTTATTCTATTTTCTATATCGTACCCATCCTTTCCGATTGGAAATCCTATCTCTTGGCTTTGTATTGCCCTATTTGATCTGTTGCAGAATGATAGTTATTTCAACCATTACCAGTAGAAGCGATGAGATTGTTAGGCTAAACAACTTGGTTTATGGTATAGCTTGGGTGCAACAGGTCGCAACATCACTAACATAATAGGCGTTGTGTTTCCACTAGTTCTATTAGACGATGGAGTGTCAAGACTAGTGAAATATTAGGTGTCGAAATGAGACCAAGTAATATGCAAATCTTATCGGATGCCAGGCATCTGTAGATGGAATGTCAGAGAAAGGAAGAAGTCTGCTATGAATGCAAATTGCCTAATCATCTTGATTATCTGAAGAAACAAGTACAACAAACTATGATCAAGGAGCAAGATAGAGCTCATCTATTCTAGCAGGAGTCAGGATGCTATCCGAGGAAAACAACCAGTCTCCCAGATGCTCAAGTCTTGTTTACAGGACATCGAGGCAATTTGTAGACAAGAGCGACTGAAAAAGAAAACCGAGCTATGGTGGCATCTAAGAGGTCATTCACATAGGGAACTAGTTCTTTAGCTCAAGGGTTCAATGATTCTCTAGCAAAACAAAACAATTGATGATACCAAATAGGGGCACAATGATCTGTAAGCTCTATTACAAGCCAGGACATGTCCAGAGTGAGTACAAAGGCCCAAGCATTATGCTTGTTATGCAAATCTATCATTATGTGTTCAACTATCTAAAGACACGGTTGATACAGCAGTACAGTAACCGAAACACTACACCTGTAGGCATCGTACTAGCAATAGCAGAACAACTAGTTCGTAAGCTTCAGGAGTAGAAACAACCAAACTTGGCTCAATCAATTTAAGAAGCTGCCAAACATCATTAGAATGGTACTATTCCATGTAGGAGATCCTTACATATATTTTCTAGTTGGGTACAATTTCCGTATTTGTATTGTTATCCTTGCGCAGAGTATTATTTATACCTAAGCTTCTATCCACACCTTCCAATTTCTGCGAACCCTTTATTCTTAAACAACCTTCAACCTTAACCAAGATTTGATCCTTCTAGTTAAATCTTGTTAAGTGTGCCCTATCTATAAGATTATTCAATATTTTCTCAGTTATTTTCTAGATAATTTCTTGTCTCACAGGCTACCTTTGTGATCTTTAAGGGAAGTGAAAAATATCATGTTCTAACCCTACCCACAAAGAAGATAATAAGTAATCGAGTACTTCAGTTCAGTTTCAAAGTAGACTTCTGAAAAGAAAGATAAATTTCGAAACAATACCAGTTAGACGATAGACGAAAATAGAAAGGGCTATCAATAATGATATGAAACCATAAAAATAGAATGTCCTATAGGCATAATACTATATATCTACTAGATATTGGTAACATAATGAACTAGTGAACCCAACCGAAATAATAGACTATGAAGTAAGAAATTATCTAGTAAGAGTATAGATATAAGATAACATAAGAGACTAGAGGATTGAGAATTCTAAGGGATTGATCATACTAATAAGTAAGCAATGATAAGACTAGAAAGACAATGGTAAACTATACCAAAATATAAGAAACTTGGACCAAGGAAAAAAAATCAAAAGATAGCTATGTTTTGTATGGTCATATAACTAGGGCATTGGAGGAATTACATGGTGGATCTTGACAGTCGTTAATAGAGGATTTATGAAACTAACTAGAGGTATCAAAGAAGTCCTGAAAATAACAAGGCAGTATCGTATTGGGCAATATGAAGCTGAATACTGATGAAGGAACACACCTGTACTAAGGTCAATGGGAGAAGTAGATTAATTTCAACCACCAAAATCAAAATCTAAGAATAATGGATAAGGACTCACTACTATGAAGGTACTGATGAATGTCATATATTGCATATTGATATCCTCCATATTATCTATTTTTGTATTTAAATAATACTACTCGGGTATTTTTAGTGTGCTTTCAAGGTAAACCTATTCCTACAAAAAGATGGTATAAACTCATAGCCGGATTGGAAAATCAAGTCCAGAAAAGAGTTAAAAGTGAGCAAACCTACAAGACTATGATACTGTAGAGAGTCAAATTTCAATACAGTCATCTAAATAAAAAGGACAAGACAAGAGACTCATGCAGAAGAAAAACCAGGAAAAAAATCTAGGGTTTTGCCACTACTTGGCGGCAGTAGCCGCCAATTGGCGGCTCCTCAGGGTTCACTCTGGGTGATTTTTCTGCGAGGCTTCATTGTAATTTTGTAGTTTTTCACTTATACTCAAATTAGGGTTTGATTCTCCGAAGCCTATATATTGGCCATATCCTTATAATTTAGGGTTTCATATAGGATATAATTTTGTACTCGTATTTATAAATAAAATTAGGGTTTTGCCGAAGAGGTGACAGTCGTCATACCAAACTCCAGAGGTATCCTTTACTGTTCATCAATTTTTCTTAGGTAATTTTCTTTTAATTGTTTTCTAGTTTAGATTAATATTGCTTTCTAGATTAGATTTTCTTGCTTTCATGAATAAAAAGATAATTTTTTAACTAGAACTATGAGTAGCTAATTTAGTCTAGCTCTAGAATGTAGATGAAACTAGAAATCAACCATTTAATTGCTTATTATTGTTTTCTTCCTAAATAAAATAATAAAGACATGATTTTTCAATGAAAAGATTAAAAATATAATAATCATAGATTAAAACTTTGATAGGTTATGCTTGATTTAAGTATTTTGATAGTCTATATTTAGTTAGAGTTTGAAGTTGTTGATTTTCATCTTCTTCATAGAATTATCTAATGATTTAATTTGTTTTTATGCAAAATAGTATCTTGGATAAGTTATACTTGCACACCACTTGATAATACATGCTTAGAAATAAGTAAAGATTAAAACTAAAAAATCAAATTTTTATAATAGGAAGAAAATAATAGAAATAATTCATAGTTGGAAACTAGTGGAATCTATATCTTAGGCTAATTAGAACAACTCAAATTCAAATTAGAATTCTTTGTTAGTCCTTAGAATAATAGGATTAGAAAGAATGCAAAAACACCTTAGATCTCTGTGGAAACGATCTATTAGCGCTACAACCGACACTATGAGTTTGCAGTAGATTTATCACACTAAATTTTTGGAGCCATTGCCGGAGATCGACGGTGTTTCCTTACTTTTTCTAACGTTTTACGGGTTAACAGTGTGTTGAGTGTGTAGGGACTAGAAAGTGCAGATACAGAAAGACAAAAGGGTTCAGATGAGCTTCAAAATTGTGTAGTAGAAACAGAAGAGATAATCTCTCTGATTCTACCGCTAATTGGCGGCAAGAACCGCCAAATAGCAGTAGCTCAGGTGATTCCTAAGCCCAAATTTTCTCCAGTTTGTTCTCTGGTTTTGTAAAAAATTTTTAAAAAAAGGTAGAAACAATAGGAATCACATCTTTTCTTTGATCATATCTCTTCCACTGTTTTATCTTCACCACACCCCCCTTCTTGCATTAGTTTAGAAAATTCACGCATCCACTCATGGTCATTGGTTCATGCCATATTGAACCCGTGATCAATTTGGTCGACTAGTGAAATCAGATTTGTTCATGGGAGATAAGATGGACCAACCGATCCCAATCCTTCAGAGCCGATGTTACCCGTTGCGCACATCACTACCATCATGCATAAAACTTCCACACGTAGTGGGCAATCACTATGAATTGAACGTGTAGTAATTATTATACTTCCTAAATTTATTGGCTCTAATTCTTAGAATGCATATCTCTTTATTAGTGACTTTTAATAAGTGTGCGTGATGATTAAACTGCAGCACTTGTCGGAGGAAGCAATTAAACTCCGCTTCATCCCATTCACTCTCAAGGATAATTCCAAGAAGTGGTTGTACAGTATGCCTACTGATTCAATCACTACTTGGGATGAATTCGTCACGGTGTTTCTTAAGAAGTATTATCCCACGCACAAGACGGCAAAAATTCGGAATCAAATTAATCAATTCCGTTAAGTACTAGGAGAACCCTTCTGGAAATACTTAGAACGGTTCAAAGATCTATTAGCTCAGTGCCCCCACTATGTGATAGAAAAGTGGCGGTTGTGTTAAATCATGTACAAAAGACTCGATTACATATCCAAAACTCTTTTTCAGTCCATGTGTCAGGGGAGTTCATAAGAAAGAATGAGGATGAAGCGTGGGACTTCCTTGAGGACCTATTATGGAAAACAATGCAGTAGGAGAGACCCACTGAGAAACTCAATGCATCAACTTCTACACACAAATGTGGGATTCATAGCATCCACAGCTCGATAACTGCCAAGGCTAAGATTGCAGGCCTTATCCGGAGAATTGAGGTGTTGGAGACTCCTAGTGTTTTACTAGTGGGTCAAATGAATCAAATCCAAAGTCCCACATGCTTTAATTAGGAAACTCCAAATTACATTATGGAGGAGTGTCAACTGTTAGTGAATCCTATGGGTCCCACACTTGAGTAAGCTAACACCTTGTATCAAAGACTCATGAATAATCTATACGCTCTAACATACAATCCTGGCTAGAGGAAGCATCCAAATCTTTCCTGGGGTCAAGGGCAATATCATGGAGCTCCGAACTCTAACATACAACCTCCAGCCAATGGTCAGTTTCCAAGACCAAATGTGGATGCTTATCAACAACCAAACACTTCGAATCATGGGAATAACCAGAACAGACCACCTGCACAAAACCAATCACATCTACAATAGAGGTCTAATAATGATCAAGAAAAGCAACTCTAGTCACTTGAGAAGAATGTTGAAAATCTTCTCAAGTCCTCGTCCAACCTTGACATACATATGCAAAATCTCATGATAGTGTCAATTGATTTTATTCAAAGAATAAATCAACATCTGCTCGTGAACTCTCAAGCTATTAAGAACTTAGAGTTGCAGGTTGGATAATTTGCGAGTCGAATGAGTGAACGTGGCAAGGGTACATTTCCAAGTCAACCCTTAACAAACCCTAATGCCAGTTCCTCTAACTCCAATCAGTCGTATATTACCAAGTTAATACTATTCACATGCTTTGCTCTGGTAAGTTGGTTGACAATCATGTAGCCATGCCACTTGATTCCACTCCTAGTGCACGACAACCTAGACTCCCTGCACGTTTCCATCATCATCTCATGATTCATTATAATCATCTCAGGATCCACCCATTAGCATGACAGAGGAGTTTGACCCCTCTAGTCCTGATCCTCCTATTGACCATACTTATAAGCCAAAGGCTCCACATCAAAATCGATTGAAGAAAAATTCTTCTCAGGTTAAACACATTCTTAAGTTATTCAAGTAAGTTAAGGTCAATGTTCCTCTTCTTGATGCAATTCAACAAGTACCTGCTTATGCAAAATTCTTAAAGGACTTATGTATAAAGATAAGAACAATAAATGTTCTAAAGAAAGTCTTCCTAACTGCTAACATCTCTAGCATCCTATCTCAGTCGGTACCTGTGAAGTACAAAGACCCTAGAAGTCCTACTGTCTGCTGCACTATGTTGGCAGTGAAAATTTCTAAGATAAAAGGATTTTTCACAACAGAACGCGGAGCTAATTCAGTAGCCCTCATGTGTTTATATTAACCCTGCGTTTGAACAAAATGCGGAGATGTTTAATAGCTCCGCATTGATTCCGTAATCTAGCTAGTATTAGCCTCGCGTTTGAGTGAAACGCGGAGATGATCAATAGCTCTGCGTTAGCTCCGTGTTTTGGTTATTTAGCGCCGCGTCTTGATGCGATTAAAGCTCTGCATGAGCAGATAATCAGAATCTAAAATTGATTGAGATTATGATTTTGGGCTTATCTAAATACCCGAATTAAATCTAATCAGAATTACATCAAAACTAAGATATTTGATTGGAATCTTTGATAAAGGCGAGTTCTATTTAGATAGAAACTCTTGCATTAACCTGGGGCTATAAATACCTTCCTGGGGAAACCCTAAGGGTCTTCTTTTTCGGATCCTTTGACAATTCAAGTACGCGAGAGAGCCTTGAAGTCAGAGGTATTCTTCTTCTTCCTTTCAGTTCTTAGAGAATTCAAGTTACGCATAGAGCTTTGAGTTCGGGAAAGACCGGAGAAGATAGTCTACAGTCGGCCGTTATTTTCAAGAGAGAAGAGTTCGACGTTCGATCGTCCAAAGGAGCTGCTCGACAGATTCCATCGCCACTGATCCCACGTTTACTATTGTAAAAGAGAGAGATTGAAGTATAAAATCCTCTCGTTTGTTCTTTTTATCTTGTTCACTTTCATTGTAATTCAATTTTATTCAATGGGAGGAAGCAAAGGAATTTTTGCTGCGAACAAACTGGCGACCACAGTGAGAGCCATCTCTTTCACTGATGAAGAGATTGTGGCGCAATCAGACGTCGACATGATCGGATCCGAAGTAGACATGCTGGTCGTTGAAATAGACCAGCAGAAGTATGAGGAGTTCCTCTCCTCTGAATCAGGTGACTTGGACGAGACACGACACTATCGTCGCATGTTCTCCAATACCCGAGCAACGGGTAAAAAGGTATCCACCGAGATACGGGGATCCTTGGAGACTGCGGCTATAGGTCCGATGCTCGGACAGGAAGTCCTAGCAGGGGATGAGCTTCCGACTGCCGAAGAAGACCTGGGAACTGGATTGACCAGAACCCAACTCCGAAATAGGAATTGGAGACTAAGGCGGAAAGCCCTCAAAGTCCGCCTTGGACGCGGAGCTAACCTTAGAAGACGCGAGGCTATGGTCCCTCGCAAATTGGCTCACGTTAATCACGAGACCAGTTACTATCGCGTAAAACGCGAAGATACAACTTGCCTTAAAAGCAAGGAAAAGCCAGCGTGTGATTTTCCACGCGAGGCTGATGCTAAGCCAAGCGAGAAACGCGAGGCTAGTAATACTGGCGAGTTATGCAAGACTTATAACACTCGCGAGAAATGCGAGTATAAAAATTCAATAAAGTCAGCATGTGATTTTCCACGCGAGGCTGATACTAAGCCAAGCGAGAAATGCGAGGCTAGTAATACTGGAAAGTTACGCAAGACTTATAACACTCGCGAGAAGCGCGAGTATAAAAATTCAACAAAGCCAGCATGTGATCTTCCATGCGAGGCTGATACTAAGCCAAGCAAGAAATGCGAGGCTGCTAATACTTGCAATAAATGCAAAATTCCTGACACTCGCGAGAAACGCGAGTATAAAAATTCTTTAAAACCAGCGTGTGACCTTTCACGCGAACGCGAGGCTAATACTGAGCCAAGCAATAAAAGCAAGGCCAGTAATACTTGCGAGAAACGCGAGATTCTCTGCGAGGAACGCAAGGATGATTGGCAGATAGTTGTCAGTCGTAAAAACCGTGCTAAGCGTGAAGCTATGATTTGCGTTAGTCGCAAAGATAAGCCAGCGTGCAAGAATTTTTTTTCACGCGGGGCTATTATTCCAGAAGCTAAACTTTTGAAGACAAGCCAGGCCAGCGAAGAACGCGAGGCTAACATGGCCAGATGCGGAGCTATTCCTCAGCCCCGCGCTACAATACGCGAAGCTACTACCAAGCTCCGCGTGGATCAACCCAACCGCAGGATCAGGGCAAATCCTCATGCCAGCGGACCAGAACTGGACTCCAGTAATCCTAAGAAGTTTCAGTGGGTTCCTAGACCCTCTCAAAAGTTGAATAGGTCCCATAATTCCATAGCTGAAGACGTTGATCTCAGGGAATATCTGTCCAAGAAAAGGAGCATAGAACTTCAAGCCGAACCCGTTTGTCACTGCCAACAGCTTATGACAGCGGTGTCCACTGTAATGAACAACTGTGGCTGCAGTAAGAGCAGGATATCTGTGTTCGACCGATTAAACGAGTCAAACCAGAGCCCTTTTAAGAAGACAAGAACCACTTCCCTGAAGCAATGGAGAGCTGTAACTTCCAACATGGTAGGAAAAGGGAAAAAGATTGTAGAAACGGATGATGATTCGGAATTTAGCGATGAAGAACCTCCTCACGTCACTCGACTTAAATCAGGAGCCGTTCCGTCTCGAAATTATAAGAGGCTTGCGAAGGGTTCTTACGACGAGGACAGCGATAATTCCGCTATAGCCTTGCCTCCATCCTCTACGTCATCTCGGCTACAGAAGTCAGCATCGCACATGGCTGATAAGTCCGACGATATCAATCAGAGATTTGAAGCTCAAGAAAAGATGATTCGAGAGAGTAAAAGACGATTGAAGATCTTAAGATGATGCTCTCAAAGTTTGTTGAGAGTAATGCTAGAAAGGGCAAAGGATCTCTGAATGAAGAAGAACATGAAGAGAAAGCCCACTCAATGCATGAGGATGACGATAGATTTTCTTTCCATGACCCGCATGGGGAAAAGATAGAAAAGCTACAGAATCAACTCGAAGTTTTAATGCATAGAAGGAGTTGAAAGAATCAGGGGTCTCAAGACCATACCCTCCAGAATGGGATATGATATCTTACCCACAGAAGTATAAGCCGCTCAAGTTAGAGCTATATGATGGGAAGGGATCGCCCAGTCAACACATGTATTACTTCCTGTCCCAAGCAGGGCATCTAATGGGCAATGACCCGATTATGACAAAAGTATTCGTAAGTACTTTGCGAGGGCCTGCCTTTACTTGGTTCATGCAGTTGCCCCCAGGAACTATTAATGCTTGGTTTGATGTGGAGAAACTATTTCTCTCACGTTTCTTTGAGGATGATACCGAAATTACAGTTCATTCCCTCCTTGCAACTAAACAAGGGGAACAAGAGACGGTAAAAGATTTCATAGAAAGGTTCTGGGAGAAGTCCATGCATTGCAATTACGGAATGATCCAGGAAACTCTAGTCGAGACATGTTGACACAATCTTAAGACTAACGTGCTCCTAAAAATGGGGGCTGTAGAGTCTAAGACGTGGAGAGATTTGCTCAAATAGGGAGAGCAAGCCGAGGACTTGATTCGTCGAGTAGAAGAGTCTCGTGGATCGAGGAGTGCTGGGGTAATAAGCCATATACCCAGAATAATAGCCATAAAAATAAAGGGAAAGCGGTGATGGCATCAGAAGCTGCTCCTCAAAAGTCAAATCCTCTACCAAACCCAAAGCTTCAAAATCAGCAGGGCACGAGGCAAAATAGGCCTCAGCAGGAGAGAAATTATACTTTCAAGGCAGAATAGACGCCTGTTCTCTTTCACCTGCTCCAAAAGAAGGGAATGCTGAAACTTCCGGAGAACAGGAAGCCAGAAGACGCTGGCAAGACCAATGACCCTAATTACTGTCTTTATCACTGGAATATTGGGCACCCAACTAGGGATTGTTACCCTCTTAAGAACAGAATCCAAGCACTAATAGAAGCTGGAGTTCTGACGCTTAAGGAAGAGCAGAAAAAGGTCACCGCCAACATGGCGACGATAGTGGCTAGAACCCATGAGTTCCCCGCAGGAGTGACCCCAATCCCAAAAGGTAGGATGGTTACAAAGAACCTCGATCCCCATAAGAAAGCTCAAGAAGGACTCGTCCCTGTAACAACCCAGAAGGGGGAAGTTATGTGGGTTCACCCTGACTTATTAGGAGACGAGCAGTGGACTACCACAGGTCATGGAAAAAAGCGGACGGTTAATGCATTTCTGCAGAGATAAAGGAAGAATATATAGTTTCGGGAGCCTTCACAGATTCTGAGGAAGAACCCGAAACTATGGCCACTCATCAAGATGGGGTAGGCCCTTCCGGTACTCGATCTGGGAAGACCTATCTCAAGGACTACACCAGAGTAGATCCGAAAGATATATATGCGGAACTTGCAAAACCTGCAAAGCAGAAAGGACTTCGTTTCCAGAAGAATCCTACTAGAGTTGAGGGGGCCAAAGAGACTTCCTTCAAATTTGACATAGTAGCTCAGCTGGCAAACATCCCAGCGCGAGTCACACTGTACAAATTGCTTCGATTGTCAAAGTCAACACGTGAAGCGTTGAGAGAGGCATTGGCAGACTCTGAGTCATTCCTAGCTCAGATTGTCGAGCCGGCCAAGGAAGAACGGGACTCTTGCTCCCACTGCCATCAAATAAGAAGGCAGGTTCCGCAAATCATCTTCTCTCCGGAGGACATGCAGGTAAGGAATATAAAGCATAATAGGCCTTTATATTTCACCGGATACGTCGGATCTACTAAGGTAGACCGAATTCAAATCGATCGGGGATCTGCATTAAGTGTTGTTCCCAGAAGGCTAATGCAGCTATTAGGAATATCTCTGCATCGCTTGATGCCTACAAACACCACTATTTACGGATTCAACGCTAATAATAGCCATCCTCTTGGTAAGATCTGATTGCGGTGCCAAATTAGAGACTTGAAAACGAAGGTTACATGCTACGTTATCGATGCTGATACCTCCTACAATATTTTACTGGGACGGCCTTGGATCCACGCTCACATGATAGTCCCGTCGACTCTTCACCAATGCATGAAATATTGCGATGAGGAAGGAGAAGTCCGAACACTTGTTGCAGATAAGCAGCCATTCAAAGGGCTGGAGAATTACTTCACAGATGCTACACTCTATAGGCCAGCCCATGAAGTCTCTAATGACGATCCTAGCAAGCCTCCAAAGCCTGATGAAGGCGATAATGAGCCGATACTGAATACGAACTTCCTGAAGAAGACGACGGGGGTGATTATGAAATCAACCCTCACTTAGATTTTAATTTGAGTCTTGATATAGTTGATGTGATAGAGGAAGAATGGATTATAAATGAAAACATAAAGTTAGTCTACAAGCATGCTGTAGCTACTGAATCTGAACCCTCTTGTACTTCCACTGAAGTGGATGACCTATCCGAACTTGAAGTTCTGACGGCATGCCATTTGCCACTTAGGTCATCCCTCCTCTCTCGGTCTAAAATAGTTAAAGGAAAAGGTCACTACTTCGAAGTGCCTTCTCGACAAAAATCCCAAAAGCCGATCATGTTCGGCAGAGTAATTACGTCACCTCGACGAAGACAGAGCAGTGAAAGTGATGAACAAACATCACCTCAATTTCACTTGTATGGACGGAGATCCCGGCAAATAATGGAGAAATGAGTTATAATCTTACCCAGAAACCGGGATTAAACTTTGGAAAAGGGCGACAGGATCTCATAACCTCGTTTAGACCGAGAGGAAAGAGCCCAGATTATTATCAAAAGACCCGCAGGGGGTTGGGTTATGTATCTACTCCACCCTCATCACCATTAAAAGACGAAGAGAGCTCTTCGGCCAAGGAAGATACATCTTCACCCGACCATGATTCGGATATAAGTATCAGTGCTTGGTTTCAATCTTTGACAGTTAATATGGTTTCAACCGCACCAGAAAGTGACGAGGAACCAATTGATGTTCAAGATGATTCCTGGGCTAAGCATATGGACACTCTCTGGGATGTCCACTTTGAACAGCGTGACCCGCCCACATAAGACATATTAATACAAGTCAACATGGGAATGGAGGAAAACCCGAAGCCCATCTTCATAAGTGACACGTTGACTCCCTTGGAAAAGGAGGAACTTATATCTCTTATCAAAGAGTATATAGACGTGTTCGCATGGAGTTACGAAGATATGCCCGGACTTGACCCTCAAATTGCCACACACCGGTTAAACATTAAAGAAGACGCTAAGCCTGTCAAACAACAGCAAAGGCGTTTTCGACCGGAATTGATGGAGGCAATAATTGCTGAAGTCAACAAACTTATACAATCCGGATTCATCTGTGAAGAACAACACCCAGATTGGGTGGCAACATAGTGCCAGTTCACAAAAAGAATGGCAAAATTCGGATATGCATCGATTTTCGAGATCTGAACACTGCATGTCCTAAGGATGAGTTTCCACTCCCCATCACCGACGTGATGATTGACAATACTTGTGGTTATGAGAGGATGTCCTTTATGGACGGCTTCAGGTTATAACCAAATCAAGATGCACCAAGATGATGAAAAGCATACAGCTTTCAGAACGCCGCTGGGAGTATACTGTTATACGGTGATGCCGTTCGGATTGAAGAACGCAGGTGACACCTACCAACGCGTAATGAGTGTCATATTCAAAGAACACCTGCGCAAAACAGTGGAGTGCTATGTGGATGACTTAGCAGTTAAGAGCAAAGATAAAGAAGATCATCCTCGTGATTTAAGAGTGGTCTTCGATCTTATGAGGAAACATCATCTGAAGATGAATCCTACCAAGTCATTCATGGGGGTGTCCAGTGGGAAATATCTTGGGTTCATAATTACCTCAAAAGGAATTTTTCTCGACCCTGAAAAGATAAAAGCGATTAGCGAAATGCCGCCTCCCTGCAATTTTAAGGAATTAAGGGGGTTACAAGGAAAGCTCGCCTATATTCGACGCTTCATTTCCAACCTATCTGGACGATGCCAGCCATTCTCAAAACTTATGAAAAAGGGAGTGTCTTTCATATGGGATGAGGCATGTCAACAGGCATTTGATGACCTCAAGGAGTACCTTACTAAGCCTCCTGTACTTATGGCACCAGCCCCTAGGCAGCCCTTCCTTGTATATGTAAGGGCCATGGATAATGCTTTAGGAGCATTACTTGCTCAATATAATGAGCACGGCCATGAACATGCCCTCTACTATTTAAGCAGAACAATGATTGGGGCTGAATAGCGGTATACCCCGATTGAAGAGGAATGTTTAGCCCTAGTGTTTGCTGTTCAGAAAATGCGACACTACCTTTCGGGGCAAACGATTCATGTCATATCACGGGTTAACCCCTTGAAAATTCTGATGACCAAACCGGGATTCTTAAATGGCCGATTGGCAAAATGGGCGCTCTTACTATCACCCTATGACATACATTTTGTCCCTCAAAAGGCTATGAAGGGACAGGCAATCGCCGATTTCGTTGCAGACCATCCAATTTGGTCCAAATTAAAGCAGACGTCAGAAGTCAATGCAGTTTCCAGAAAACAACCTTGGCAAATGTTCTTTGATGGTGCCGCGAGACGATCTGCTGCTGGAGTAGGGATTGTGCTTATATCCCCACATAAACATATATTGCCTAACGTTTACTCATTAACAGAACCGTGCATGAATAATGTAGCAGAATACAACGCGCTCATTATCGGTTTAAAAATAGCTCTGCAACTGGGGGTGAACCATCTAGAGGCATATTGAGACTCTAAGCTCATCGTCAATCAGATGACAGGTGAGTATGAAGTCAGACATGAAGCCCTCATCCCCGATCATCAGCTAGCTATTGAGCTAGCAGGATATTTTGAACAATTTTACATATATCACATATCTCGAAATGAGAACGTTTATGCAGATGCTCTTGCCGCATTAGCCGCAACACTGGCAATCCCGCCAGGTGAAGCTAAAAGCATCACCATTGGTAGCAGAGAACTCCTCCACCCAGACGCGGTGTCTCAAGCCAAAGAGGTATGCCAGATAGGCTTAAAGTTAGAACCCGGTGATTGGCGATTTCCGTTTGTGGATTATGCTTTACATGGGATATTACCGGAAGATCCAAAGGAAGCCACCTCGATAAAGAGGAAGGCCCAGAGATTTTATTATGACCATAAGCTTCAGACTTTGTATAGAAAGTCAAGAGATGGTTTACTGCTACCTGCATATCAAAAGCAGAAGCAGAAGAAGTGCTGAGAGAAACGCATGATGGAGTATGTGGAGCTCATCAGCCCGGTCCAAAACTCAGAGATCGTATAAAAAGGCTAGGATACTACTGGCCGAATATGATCATGGAAGCGATGGCATACGCTAAACGATGCCATGCATGCCAAGTTCACGCCAATTTTATTCACCAACCCCCAGAATACTTGCACAATACTGTCGCTAGTTAGCCGTTTGAGGCCTGAGGAATGGACATTGTGGGGCCAATAACTCCCCCGTCATCCAGAGGACATCGGTTTATTCTTGCAATAACCGATTATTTTTCAAAGTGGGCCGAAGCCGTGCCCATGAAAGAGGTGAAAACGACAGATGTGATCAAGTTTATCAAGCATCATGTCATTTACCGATTTGGCGTCTCTCGACGGATCATTCATGATAATGGTCCACAATTCATTAGTCAGAGATTTTCCAGATTCTGCAATAAGTTCAGGATCAAAGATATTGCTTCTACATCATATAACTCTGCGGCTAATGGTTTAGCTGAAGCTTTCAACAAGATGATTATTAAACTCCTTCGGAAGTTCGTCTCTTCCAATAAACGAGATTATGATGAAAAGTTGGGAGAATGTTTGTGGGCTTATTGCACCACCGTTCGCACCCCGACCAAAGCTACCCCGTTCTCTTTGGTTTATGGAAGTGAGGCTGTCTTGCCTCTTGAAATCCAGATACCATCATTAAGAGTGGCTTTAGCCACAAGGATGACGACAGAAGAGCGCCATCAGCAAAGATTCCAAGAACTAGAGGCGTTAAATGAAAAACATCTCAGGGCTCAACAACAAATTGAGTTGTATCAAGCCCGAATATCTCAAATGTTCAATAAAAACATTAAACCAAGGACTTTTAAGTAAGGAGAATTGGTTCTGGCTGTTAAAAGGCCAATGGTGCTAACCTACAAGACTAAGGGTAAATTTGAACCCAAGTGGGAAGGGCCGTTTGTTGTGGAAACCGTATACTCCAGTGGTGCCTACCGCTTAATGAATCAGAATGGCGATAGGATGATGATGCCGATCAATGGCAAGTTTCTGAAGAAATACTATGCTTAGGCATGCGCATTGAGCGCCTCTGACCTAAAACCTGGTGTACCCAGTTCTCAAGTTTGAACCGCCTCCAGTCTTCTTCTTAGGCATGCGCATTGAGCGCCTCTGACCTAAAACCTGGTGTGCCCAGTTCTCACGTTTGAACCGCCTCCAGTTTCTTTTCCTTAGGCATGCGCATTGAGCGCCTCTGACCTAAAACCTGGTGTGCCCAGTTCTCAAGTTTGAACCGCCTCCAGTTTCTTTTCCTTAGGCATGCGCATTGAGCGCCTTTGACCTAATACCTGGTGTGCCCAGTTCTCAAGTTTGAACTGCCTCCAGTCTCTTTTTCTTAGGCATGCGCATTGAGCGCCTCTGACCTAAAACCTGGTGTGCCAGTTCTCAAGTTTGAACCGCCTCCAGTCTTCTTCTTAGGCATGCGCATTGAGTGCCTCTGACCTAAAACCTGGTATGCCCAGTTCTCAAGTTTGAACTGCTTCCAGTCTTCTTTTTAGGCATGCGCATTGAGCGCCTCTGACCTAAAACCTGGTGTGCCCAGTTCTCAAGTTTGAACCGCCTCCAGTCTTTTTCTTAGGCACGCGCATTGAGCGCCTCTGGCCTAAAACCTGGTGTGCCCAGCTCTCAAGCTTGAACCGCCTCCAGTTTCTTTTCCTTAGGCATGCGTATTGAGCGCCTCTGACCTAAACCTGGTGTGCCCAGTTCTCAAGTTTGAACCACCTCCAGTCTTTTTCTTTGGCATGCGCTTTGAGCGCCTCTGACCTAAAGCCTGGTGTGCCCAGTTCTCAAGTTTGAACTGCCTCCAGTGTCTTTTTCTTAGGCATGCGCATTGAGCGCCTCTGACCTAAAACCCTGTGTGCCCAGTTCTCAAGTTTGAACCGCCTCCAGTTTCTTTTCCTTAGGCATGCGCATTGAGCTCCTCTGACCTAAAACCTGGTGTGCCCAGTTCTCAAGTTTGAACTGCCTCCAGTCTCTTTTACGTAGGCATGCGCATTGAGCGCCTCTGACCTAAAACCTGGTGTGCCCAGTTCTCAAGTTTGAACCGCCTCCAGTTTCTTTTCCTTAGGCATGTGCATTGAGCGCCTCTGACCTAAAACCTGGTGTGCCCAGTTCTCAAGTTTGAACTGCCTCCAGTCTCTTTTCCTTAGGCATGCGCAAATGGGCGCCTCTGACCTAAATTTCATGAATTCTGACCAGATCATCGTGGTGTGCCCAGTTCGAGTTTCGTTATTAACTCATAGACCGCCTCCACTTGCCCAATGCTGTTATAGTAGCGGGAAGAGGAGATTAAATTCCTCGTCAACCCTATCATACTGGGGGTAAAAGTATGAAACCACTTGCCCAATGCTGTTATAGTAGCGGGAAGAGGAGATTAAATTCCTCGTCAACCCTATCATACTGGGGGTAAAAATATGAAACCACTTGCCCAATGCTGTTATAGTAGCGGGAAGAGGAGATTAAATTCCTCGTCAACCCTATCATACTGGGGGTAAGAGTATGAGATTAACTATCCAATGCTGATTAAAGGCAAAGGGGAGAGGAAATAAATTCCTCGACAACTCACCATGCTGAGGGGAATAGCATGGCTAGCCCAATGCAAACGGCGATTGGTAAAGGCCAATCAAATCCGTTGATAGCTGGGGATTTGCTAAAAATCCCATAAAACCTGTCATGTTAAATTCTCATCTCTGACAGTATGACTTGGAACACTATGCCTAAAAAAAAAAAAAAAAAACAGATAAAACTACTTTTGATGACAAGTTATTTGTTGTGCAAGCAAATTTCCTAGCCAGCCAATAAAAGAATCGAAAAGTAGTTATCTTTATTCATCGTTCAGAAAGAATAGAGTTACAAAAGAAGTCTAAAAAGTTCTTTCTTTTATTACAATTTCTCATTACAAAAGAATAAAAGAAAACTATGAATCTCCTAAGAACTTCAACTTATTCGTCGCCTCGTTGACCACTCGACGACGAGTTGCTTCCACAGATTGTTGAGCCTACGGAAGTAAGTCATCATCATTCATTGCAAGTTGCTGCGTTAGATGCTGACTAGACTCTTCCATGGCGCGGCTTCTCGTGGTCTCTTCCTGTTCAACTTGCTCCCGTTGAAGAATCAGCGCTTCCCGCTTCTTGACGGCCTCCCCTAATTGAAGCTCGTTGGTTGCTAAGACCGCCCAAGCTTTAGCAATGGTTTCCTGGGCTCTAAGCATGGCGGCCTGACTCTTCTCAATCTCGGAGTCCACTGCCTCCAAACTTTTAGTGATGGACTCTCGACTAGCCTGGAACTCTGCCAATGCCCGAGACCATCCTTCTTCTTGACGCGTTAACTCCTCTCGACGAGCCGTCAGCTCCATCCGAAGCTGCGCTAACTCTATCGCAGTGATCGCTTCCAGGTCCGCTTGACGAATTGTGTCCAGTGTACGCACTTGCTCTTCTAAGTCAGCAAGACGGGCCCGGTAAGGAGCTGCTCGGTCTCGTTCCCCGATCCTTTCTATATTGTCTAAATAACTGAGTAACATTGGACGTCCGAGACTAAGGAAATCTCTTCCAGCAAGGGTCATCTCGACGCATCTTCTTAGCAACCACATAAAATCATTAACACTGTGGTTGAAGATTTCTTCAGGAAGATCCACGGTGTCTGCATTCAAAACAGGCAACGCTAAAGAAGATATCGTGGGAAGAGGAGCGGTATCCATTGGAACTGAAGAGGAAGAAGCCCGTCCCTATACCAGGTTCATAACATGCGGGGTCAGTAGAGCCAATGCAGATATGGTGGAATTAGGAACCTGAGAAGGAGGGCTGCTAATACACGTCGCCCGGACAGCGCCACTAACAGGAGAAGATGAGGGGGTGTCTCCACCAGAAGCTCCTCTGATGACAGAAGAAGCTTCGAATGAGAACTTCAAATTCTCCTCATCCCCTGCTGGAAGATTTGGAGCTGGAGGAGTTGCAGGTGTCTCAACAGTCATTATGGTAGAAGGCGTTAGAATCGCTGGCTGAGGAGCAGAAGGCATACCAACGACTATTGGGAATGTCGCGTCAGAGCAAGTGTTTGGTGTCGGAGACGGCAAACTTGGAGAAGGAGTGGCTTCTTTTGCCGTGGCTGCAACAATCAACTCTGTCCTGTCATCGCTCCCAAGATCATCAATTGAGGGAACCGAAGAAGGAATAGAAGGTGGAGTCGTCGCAAAGTAGTCTGCGTTTAGTTCATTTGCAGAGCTACTTAGCACGCCCACTGAGCCGGTGGTGCCCGAGTAATCCACTCGCTCCTTAGACTCCCCTTTGGTGGTCGAGTGCATCGGCGAGAGGGGGTGACTATCTGAACCTCAGAAAAGCAAAACCAAGAGAGTTGCATACCAGTACAGAAAAGTAAATAGAAGACGGAGTATAAAAGCTAAAAAAAAAGTTATACCAGGAGATACAAGTCCAGTTGTCGGACTTGAAGGCGGAGCCGCTGTCGTCTCCAAAAGTATACCCGTCTCATTAACTAATAGTAACACTGCGGGTTGTTCAATAGTCTCTACCACTGGAGGAGCTGAAACTTCTCCTGCACTTGGAACCTTAGCAGGCCCAATCTCTCCTGCCGACGCTGGAGGTAGAGTTGAAGCTAGCAGATCCGAAGCAAGCTTAATAGCTACTTCTTGGGGGGCTATGAGGATTCCCGGAGCCAATTTCGACTTCTTTTTGACAGGTCCTTTCTTTAAGGTATGGCGGCGTTTTGGGGGTCGGGCTCCAGGGACTAATGAGGACATGTTGGGAAGCACCTCCGACATCAGTATTGTCATCATTATTGTCATCATCATCATCGCCAGACTCGCTGACGTCTGATGGTTCAGCCTCCGCGCCGAGGAATTCATCCATTCCTTTTATTCTAACTCTGGAAGCATCCTGGCGGCTAATATAGAAAGCCTCAATCTTCTTGCAACAGCTTCGGTTGATTGAGAAGCGAGGCACGTCAGCATTTGCAATACTATACCAGATGCAGAAATTGAGGGTCATGGCCAAGTCTGGCAACTTCTGGGGAAGGGTGAATTCAGCTCTGGTCCCACCAGCTACAAAGTGAAACCAGCCGCGGGCACCATCGTACAAATTTCCCTCATAGGCTAAACTCTTGTTTGGATTGCCCACATAAAGTTGGAAATATCCAATTTGGCGAGCAAAGTGACTCGGGATGTATGGTTTAATAAGATATTTACTGTCTTGACGGTACACCAGATGCCCGGGCCGGATATTGAGAAGCCACCAGAACACTCATGAGGATAAGACCGTAAAATTATCTGCTCCTGCAATATCCCTCAACTTCAACCCGTATCCTCCACCAGGGAAATCGAGGAAGCAACGGAAGATCACAAAATTCTGGTGGTGCCGGAGAGTCTTCCGAATTTGGGATATATAGTAGTGCTTCCATGAGGAGCGCTCGTATAGCTCCACAAAGTAACACTTGTCACCAGAGCGGCATGAAGCAACACTCATCAAAGATGGACAGTGCATAAAGAGCCATGCCATCAAATAAGTATAAGGAAGCTCCACCCTAGGGTTCGGAGTCTTCACCGAGGCAATCTCCTTCGACTTTCCTTTCCCTTTCCCCTTGCCTTTATCGGCAGGGATGAAGTCCTGGCAGAGCGTTCGCAATCCATGCTGAAGATTGCACACGATGGCAGGAAGAAGTCCAAAAGGTCGGCCGTATACGAGGAGGACTGCTGGATAGACCACAGTCATTGCAATTGCCTCTTTTGGCAATGATGGCACCACACATCTCTTCAGCCACAACATCAAGAACCCAGCAATAAGGCCTCTGTTAGATACTGAGAATTGAGCCTGATAGTGGTAGCTCTTGAAAGAGATACCAAGACCGAATCCACCTTCATTGGAATCAGTCGTATAAAACATTAGTCTGGTCTTGGCAATACGGCGATCAATCTCTGTGATATAGACAGGAGCATGGCCATGAACAGCTGTTGAACTGTCTTTATAGTTCAAGTTGGCAAAGAGATAATCGGCCCATTTATTATGGCCGATACCTTGGTTACGCACACCTGCTTAGTCAGCACAGATGTGGTAGTGGCACATCATCTCTCAATATGTAGCATAAATGCGCTCATCCTTCGCCAGCAGCATGTTCAATTCCTCAGTAGTAGGGATATATTCCTTATAGGGGACTTCGCCCATTGAGAGCCCAGATACCTCAAACATTTCGTGGAGGGCAAACCCTAGCTCACCCACTGGCGTAAAAAGAGTGCAGGTCTCGGGGTTGTACATCTCCAAGAAACAAAAGAAATGATAAGCACTCTGAGCGAACCCGAATTGAACGTTCCTAATAGCCTTGTACAGGCCAATCTCCTTCAGGATGGGTTCATGAGAATCCAACACGTACTGGACAAGGCAGGCCCACCACATGTTGCAAGAAGAGTAAACCCAGCCGGGCATCCTGAAGTCGCTAGCCGGGTATTGACCTTCTTTCGCCAGGAACTCACTTAGGAAAGTTCTTGCGCAGATCGAAACCTCTCCTACTAGGAGCTCCCTACCAAAACGGTCTGGAAGCAAACCAATAATACATTTAGTGGGACCATCTTGATAAGCCCCATGTGCGCCCAATTTGCCCGTAGGGACGCCATCCTGATCTTGAGTTAACCCCCACTTTAACTCTCGGGGTATCGCCAATCTCTGAAGGTAGACCAGGAGGTAACAACGATCTATTTCAGGCAGAAACATTAAAGCTTCGCCAGAGTTATAGAGCCACATACAATCCTGTTCAGAGAGGATCTCATCGGATTGCTCCATCTGATCCCCAAAGAGGAATGCGGGTTTTTCTAATGCTTCTTTATTTACATCTTCGAAAACTGTATCAGTGATAATCTCACGTGCAGTAGTGGGATGATACTTGATCAACTTTTCCTTGCGCCCTCTTGAGTCGGGTTTGTATGAGGCAAGGATGGTGGTGAAGCGAAATTGAGCTGATAGATCAGAACCACCAGCAAAGCCAAAATAGTGCTTGTGGGGAAGAGCTTCTGCTGAGTACCCTACTGCAAAAAGAACAACCAGAGTTAGAAAAGTTTCTACAAAGATAGAAAATTTTCTAAGTATGGATGCGCGAAGCTAAAAGGTTAGAACGCGCGAAGCTACGCGAAGCTAAAAGTAACTCCGCGCGAAGCTAAAAGTTAGACCGCACGAAGCTAAAAGTAACTCCGCGCGAAGCTAAAAATTAGATCGCGCAGATGTCAAATAAGCCTCGCGTTTCAACGCGACTGCTACTCAAATAAGCCTCGCGTTTTAACGTGACTGCTACTCAAATAAGCCTCGCGTTTTAACGCGACTGCTACTCAAATAAGCCTCGCATTTCAACGCGACTGCTAACTCAAAGATAGCCTCGCGTTTCAATGCGACTGCTACTCAAAATAGCCTCGCGTTTCAACGCGACTGCTACTCAAAATAGCCTCGCGTTTCAACGCGACTGCTACTCAAAATAGCCTCGCATTTCAACGCGACTGCTACATCAAATAGCCCCGCGCTTCATAACGCGAGGATGACACGATAACTTCGCGTAAGAAGAAAGTCAGAGACTTTTCTTCTTCTCCAAGCCTTACAGTAGGAGTACGGCGATCTCACCGGTAAAAGAGTTGATCGATCGGTTAAAATCAAGTCAAATCACTCTAGAAATGTTCTAAAGAGTCTCGATGGAGAGATTCTTACCCCCAATAGGCGAAATGTGGGCTGGAGCGTCGCTGCCATGGCCGCCGCCATCACTACTTGCGCCAGTCGCCGATGATGGAGCTGTGCGAGAAGTAGCATGGGTTTTGGGTGCCATTGCTTAAAAAACCTGAGGAAAATCGACAGAAAATCGGGAGAAACTCGGTCGAAAAAAGCTCGGGTCGCCTGAACTATAATCGCCTGAATCTCTAAGTTTCTGGAAAACTCTCAAGTGAAGTAAGAAGGATAAGGAATAGAGATTTCATTTAAATGAAAGAAACCGCCTCTTGGAGCTCGGTGCGAATTTCGAAGAAAGTGACTGATCAGTTACTTTCCAAAATGCATAGTTAATTAGCTTCGCGTGATGATGGAAAACGTGAAATTATGCAAGGCGCGAGGATAACCCGGTGCCTTAGCTTCGTGCTCCTATGAAAAACTTGGATTTTTGGCGGGTGCAATTAGGCGCTTCCATCTAAGTTAAGATGATCCTTATCCGATCATTTGGGTATTAGTAGTCTAAGTTACGCAAATGAGTTTTAGATTATTTTACCAAAATTATAAACCATCTATTTGTTGAGCAAGCAAGATTCTTGAAGCCGACAGATAGAGAGGAAAATAATTTGCTCTTTATTCATAAAAGAAGAGATTACAAAGAGGGAGTTATAGCTCTCCCAAAATCTTCTACATATTCATCAACTCATCAATAACCTAACGGCGAGATTCCTCAGCGGGATGTTGAAGTTCAATTCCAGAGTTCACATACAAGAGATCTCCTCTGCAAATGTCAACTATGATCTGTTTAAAGTTCTTTGTGGATTATCTGAAGATACTGCTACAAGAATCCTAATGAAGATGTGCAAGTTGGATTCGACATGCTACAAGCCCTTAGATGATCATCTCTATTGCTTTGGAAAGCAACAGAGATTGTCATCTAATATAAATGGTTCTCAAGAAAACTTAATGAGCTGCCGCAGAGTTCTTGTAACTCCTTCAAAAGTTTATCTTTTGGAACCAGAGCTTGAAACCTGCAACTATGTTGTAAAGCATATGTTTCTGGCTTCTTTAGAGTTACTTTTGCTGACGAAGACTGGTAAAGCCTCATGCACTCCTCTTCAAGAAGGATCTGGTCCAAGTACTTCACTGCAAAAGAAGAATCAAGAGTTAGAGAAAACTCGAAAAAATCTTCTAAGTATGAAAACGCGGAGCTAAGGATTAACTCCGCGACCAGTTATCAACATAAGCCTCGTGATTTAAACACGACTGCTAATCAAAATAGTCTCACGATTTAAACGCGACTGCTAATCAAAATAGCCTCGCGATTTAAACGCGACTGCTAATCAAAATACCCTCGCGATTTAAATGCGACTGCTAAATCAAAATGGCCTCGCGATTTAAACGTGACTGCTAATCAACATAGCCTCGCGATTGAAAAGCGACTGCTAGTTAAAATAGCCCCGTGTTTCAAAACGCGAGGATGACGCGATAACTTTGCATAGAGAAAGATCAGAGTTCCTCTCTGACTTCTCCCTCTCCTTCAACGCCTTACGGCAGGAGAACGGCGATCTCGCCGGCTCAAAATTGGCTGGTCGGTTAAAACCGAGCCTAAAACACTCCAAAATTGATTTAAGGAGTCTAAAAGTTGAGAATTTCTACTTCCAATTGGTGTAGCATGGATTGGCTTGCCATTATGGCCACTGCCTCGGCCGCTGCCACCGTTGCTAACGCTGGCCGCCGATGGTGAGGAGGCGCGCGATGCCGTACTCTTCTTAGATGGCATTCTAGTGATGAAGATCTATGGAAAGGAGAAGGAAGTTTGGTTGAAGATCATTCTTTCAAACTAATTTGCCTGAGTCGCCTGAGCTCTGAAGCTCTTGGATTCTTCGGATGAAATGAAGAAGAAGATGAGTCAAGGACCCTATTTAAACAAAATTTCCGTCGCTTGGTATTCGGTGTAGAAATTCAGAGTAATTAATGAAACAATTACTCATTTTTCACTGAAAAAGAAGCTGATTAGCTCCGCGTTAGTGAGCATAACGCGAGATAGACTTGGTATTCTAACTCCGCATTTTCAGTTTAAATAATCCAAAGTATTTCAAAATCTGCTAAGTTCTAAGCCATTTTGAAAACTTTGGAGGGGGTTCTGTTGGCAGTGAAAATTTCTAAGATAAAAGGATTTTCCACAACAGAACGCGGAGCTAATTCAGTAGCCCGCGTGTGGTTATATTAACCCTGCCTTTGTACAAAACGCGGAGATGTTTAATAGCTCCGCATTGATTCCGCAGTCTGGCTAGTATTAGCCTCGCGTTTGAGTGAAACACGGAGATGATCAATAGCTCCGCGTTTTGGTTATTTAGCGCCGCGTCTTGATGCGATTAAAGCTCCGCGTGTGCAGATAACCAGAATCTCAAATTGATTGAGATTATGATTTTGGGCTTATCTAAATACCCGAATTGAATCTAATCAGAATTCCATCAAAACTAAGATATTTGATTGGAATCTTTGATAAAGGCGAGTTCTATTTAGATAGAAACTCTTATATTAACCTGAGGCTATAAATACCTTCCTGGTGAAACCCTAGGGGTCTTCTTTTTCGGATCCTTTGACAATTCAAGTACGCGAGAGAGCCTTGAAGTCAGAGGTATTCTTCTTCTTCCTTTCGGTTATTAGAGAATTCAAGTTACGCATAGAGCCTTGAGTTCGGGAAAGACAGGAGAAGATAGTCTACAGTCGGCCGTTATCTTCAAGAGAGAAGAGTTCGACGTTCGATCGTCCAAAGGAGCTGCTTGACAGATCCCATCGCCACTGATCCCACGTTTACTATTGTAAAAGAGAGCGATTGAAGTATAAAATCCTCTCGTTTGTTCTTTTTATCTTGTTCACTTTCATTGTAATTCAAGTTTATTCAATGGGAGGAAGCAAATGAACTTTTCGGCGAACACACTATATGGACTACAGTGATTGAAAGGGCTCTACTAGATTTAGGAGTGAGTGTCAACTTACTTTCTTATTCAATGTACCAAAAATTAGAACTGGGAGAGTTGAGACCTTCAAGCATTACGTTACAGCTAGCCGATAGATCTATGAAGACGCCTATGGGAGAGATTGAAAATGTCTTGATTAAGATTTGGGAGTTTCCTTTCCTAGTCGATTTCATAGTTCTCGAGGCTTAACCTATAGTGGATCCATAACATTGTATCCCAGTTATTTTGGGACGTCCATTCTTGACCATTTCTAATGCCGTTATTAATTGTCGGAGTGGATAGATGAGACTTTCTTTTGGAAACATGTCACTTGATTTAAATATATTCAATTTAGGGCGCTAACTAAGTGATCCACACGACGAGCCCCTAGAAATGAATATGATCCAAGGTTGTCCAGTGAGCACCAAGAGGAGGAATTCTTTGATGAGTTGGATAGTTTAGTTGATGAGAGTTTATTCTTAGATACGCTCGATGAGTCATATAATTATGTGTCTTCCACTCGATGGAAACTTCCATCTAAGCTATTGATGACTGAACCACGAGTTCATTTATGACCATCTATTAAGTGTCCACATGAGCTTGAGATGAAAACCCTTTCAAGTCATCTCAAGTACGTTTTTTTAGGTGAACACGATACACTACCAGTCATTATCTCTGTAGATTTGATAAAGCTCAGGAGGAAGCACTCATATCAGTGTTGAAAGCACATAGGAAAACCATAGGCTGGAATATGGCTGATGTAAAGAGGATAAGTCCATCTATAGTGCAGCATAGAATTCTTTTACTAGATAATGCACGACCTACAAGAGACTCTCAGTGTAGGTTGAATCCGATGATGAAAGAAGCTATGAGGAAGGATATTCTTAAGTGCTTTGACAATGGGATCATCTATTCTATCTCTGATAGTACATGGGTGAGTCTAGTTCAGGTAGTGCCAAGAAGTCTGGAATCACTGTAATAAAAAACGAGGCAAATGAATTTATCCCGATGCACTTGCAGACAAAACGACGAGTTTGTATTGACTATAGAAAGCTGAATGCTGCAATTAGGAAGGACCACTTTTCCATACCTTTTATTGATTAGATGGTGGAACGATTGCCCGGACACGAGTTCTATTGTTTCTTAGATGGATATTCTGACTACAACCAAATTTTCATTGCCTCAGAGGATCAGGAAAAGACCACGTTCACATGTCCATTTGGCATCTTTACATACAAACGCATGCCCTTTGGATTATGAAATGCACCTGCCACATTCCAAAGGTGCATAGTAAGTATTTTCTCCGACATGGTTGAATGATTTCTTGAAATATTCATGGATGATTTCTCTATGTTCAGAGATTCATTCCAAGAGTGTTTGCATCATTTAGAATTAGTTCTCATGCGTTGTCATGAGAAATATTTGACACTCAATTGAAAAAAACATCATTTCCTTATAGTGCTAGGGCATATCATCTCAAAAGATGGTATCGATGTTGACAAAGCCAAAGTGGATCTGAATATTAATCTTCCATCTCGGTGATCAATGAAAAATATACGCTCCTTCATTGGTCATGCTAGATTCTATAGAAGATTTATCAAAGACTTTTTCAAAATTACTAGGCCTTTGACACATCTACTGGCCAAGGACGTGTCATTCAATTTCATACTTGATTGTCTTAGAGCATTTGAGCAGCTCAAGAAGGCGCTTACCACCACCCCTATCATTTATGCGCCAGATTGGAGTCTGCTCTTTAAGCTTATGTGTGACACATCGGATTATACTATCGGTGCCGTCCTTGGACAACATATTAATAAGCAACCACATGTGATTTACTATGCAAGTAAGACATTCAATGACGTCCAGTTGAACTACTCTACCACAGAGAAAGAGTTTCTGGCAGTCATCTTTGCACTTGAAAAGTTCACTCCTACTTAATTGGATCACAAATTATAGTTTATACTGATCATGCTGCTTTGAAATATTTGTTGACCAAAAAAGACGCAATAGTAAGGCTCGTTCGATAGATCCTCTTGTTACAAGAGTTTGATTTTGAGATATTAGAAAAGAAAGGTGCAGATAATTTAACAGCTGATCACTTATCTCGCCTGCCTAACGCTCCAACTAATTCTTGCCCCATAAATGAATCATTTCTTGATGAGCGATTATTTGTATTGAAGCGTGAACCATGATTTGTTAACATTGTAAACTATCATGTGACCAAAAAAATTCCATCCTATTGGTCTAAGCAAGATCGATATAGGTTCTTGTCCCAAAGAAATTTTTTTTACTGGGATGAACCATATCTGTTCAAATGTTATCCAGATCAAATCATACGTCGATGCAACCTGACGATGAGATACAAAATGTCCTCTCCTTTTGTCATGATTTTATTTGTGGAGGACACTTTGGTCAAAGAAAAATGACTGAAAAGGTACTACAAAGTGATTTTTATTGGCCAATTCTTTTGAAAAACACAGTGGAATATTGCAAAACATGCACACGATGTCAATTCATAGGTAAAAGTTCACAGCGTAATATGATGCCTCTACAACCTATCCTTGAGGTCGAAATATTCGATATATGGGGTATAGATTTTATGGGACCGTTACCCAACTCATTTGGAAACCAATATTATTGGTCACTGTCGATTATGTTTCTAAATGGATAGAGGCAATTGCTGCAAAATCGAATGACAATAAAGTCGTTGTCAAGTTCTTGAAAGAGAATATGTTTTCTCGATTTGGCATTCCTTGAGCTATCATTAGTGATAACGGTACCTATTTTACTAACTGGTCATTTGAAGCGCTCATGCGGAAATATTCCATTACCCACAAGTTAGCTACACCGTATCATCTACAAACCAGTGGGCAAGTGAAAGTTTTCAATCGCTAAATCAAACTAATTTTGGAAAAGATAGTGCATCACAATAGAAAAGATTGGTCATGTAAACTAGCAGATGTATTATGGGCCTACCGTACTGTCTATAAGACCAATCTACGTATGTCTCCATATCGGTTGATATTTGGAAAAGCGTGTCATTTATCGGTGGAGCTTGAGCATAAGGCTTTATGGGCCATCAAATTTCTAAATTTTGAGCTCAAAAATGTTGGCGAACAGCGGAGGCTACAACTTAATAAGCTTGATAACATTAGACGGGATGCATATGATAGTGCTAACATTTATAAAGAGAAAACTAAAGTGTTTCATGACAAAGCAATCATTCGCAAGTCATTTACACCAGGCAAAAAGTTCTCATATATAATTCGAGGTTACATTTATTCCCTAGAAAATTGAGCTCAAGATGGAGTGGACCGTACATAGAACGGGCGGTGCACCATCATGGTGCAATCGATCTCGAAAACCCTAAAAACGGTGAATTATTCAAAGTGAACGGTTAGAGATTAAAACCATTTTTAGAGACTCGAGCGAGCAATAATTCAGAGGTCGTGACACTTCACGACTTAATTTATGCATAGAGGCATGTATTCATTTGTATAATAGAATGTATATTATATATATTGTATATTACTAATATGATGCAGGGTTGCAAATAAAACTGAAGAAAGGTAAGGGGCTGATTAAAATTTGCCATCACTATAAAATCCCAACCAGCCCTAGTTTCAACCGAACACAAACCCTAGTAGCCCTCATCCTCTCCCAAATCCTCTATTACTTCTTTGGTTTTTTTCTTTGCAGATCAATCAAGACTCTCTAATTTTTGCTCAAACCAGAGGTGACCAGAGAGCAGGGTTCACCCAGAGCTTCTTACTCCACGAAGCCGTGCCCCAGAAGCCTCCTTTCTGCCACCAATACGAGGCAAAAGTCGCCAAATAGTGGCAGCATTTTGGATTCTCCCTTTGAAACTTCAGAGGAGGCAAGCTTACTGGATCCTTTGTTTACTGTTAAATTAGAATAATTTTTTGTGGTCTCTAATAGAATCCAATAGCACGGTTTGTTTGTGAAAAATTTTTTGGTGAGATTTTTGCTGCATTTACTGTATATTTCTTATCAACTATCGAAACTTTGAGATGGAATTATCTGATATACACGCCCAATTCATTCTACATCTCAGAGCTAGTAGAGGAGTTTTATGCAAGTTTTGCGAAATCTGATATTTCGGAGAATCACAAAACTATTAAACTCCACTGGATTTCTCCATGATGTGCATGCAGCTGCTATCTTTACATCCACGGGTATCCTCCTTCACCCTGGGAATCAAACCCCAGACGCGATTGAGAACTATCTTACACGGATGTGTCCGAATTGTAGAATGACACGAGATAGAGGGATCAATAGTAAGACCCACTGGATCAATACTAATGTAATGGGAATCACACACATGCCATCATTTTACACACACATGTCATCATTTTACATACCCACACTACACATTGTTAATTGCATCATGTGTTAGGACAATCATTTTTGTATGTGCACACAATTAGTCGACACTATTATTGATGCTAAGATGCGGTCGAGAACTAGTTTGTCTCTACCATGTCTAATTACACAATTGTTCGTGAATTTATGTCTAGTACAGAGTTTGATGCATATGCACCCTCACGTGTGTTTATAGTCATAGAGTATATTTCAGTGACATATCATGCTGTTGTTCTAGAGGATTGGAACAGAAATACGGATGATGAAAATATATATACCACTGAGTTAATACAAGAGAAGGAGGATGACGGCTTCTTTGACCAAAACTTGCTAGCGGATCCCACTGAGCAAATCAATGTTGTCTGGCGTGGCCTTGAAAAAATTTAGCGTCGATTGAAACAAATTGATCGTGAAGAGACTTCTACTGCATGTGCACATCGTGCACCCGCAGAGTCAAATAGGAGGCAAAGAGGACGACACTAATGATTTGTGTATAAGAGCATATACAAGTTTAGGTGTGAGGGAGTGGATTAGGAGATTTTTATTTTCTAGGATTTTTAGTTTTTATTCTAGAATTTTTATTTTATTTTTAGATTTTTTTGGAGTGTCTTTAGTTTACACTTCGGGTAGTTTTTAAGGTAACTTACTAAAAAAAAATTAAAAAATAAAACAATTTTTTTTTCTTTTGTATAAAACTTTTATTGTTAATGATTTTCGGTTATCCTTATTTTTCTTTTCTTCATTCCTTAATCTATTTTCTTCACGAATTTTGTGGGTATATTCACTGCAAACCCTTATAAGATATAACTTGTCCACTAAGATAACTTAGGGGTTTAATGGCATGTTGCACGTGCTAAGACCAATCACGATTACGGCGAAAGTGAATGATGAATGCCATATATTGCATATTTATAGCCTCCTTATTATCTATTTTTGTATTTAAATAATGCTACTTGGGTATTTTTAGTGTACTTTTCAGGTAAAGATATTCCTACAAGGAGATGACACAAACTCAAAGTCGAATTAGGAAACCAAATCCAGAAAAGAGTTAAAAGTGAGCAAAACTATAAGACTATGATATTGCAGATAGTCGAAGTTTAATACAGTCAACTAAATCAAAAGGACAAGACAAGAGACTCAGGTAGAAGAAAAACCAGGAAAAAATCTAGGGTTTTGCCGCTATTTGGCAGCATTAGCCGCCAATTGGCGGCTCCTCAGGGCCCACTCTGGGTGATTTTTCTCCAGGGCATCGATATAATTTTATAGTTTTTCACTTGTACTCAAATTAGGGCTTGATTTTTCGAAATCTATATATTGGCTGTGTTCTTATATTCTAGAGTTTCATATAGGATATAATTTTTTACTCATATTTATAAATAAAATTAGGGTTTTGCCGAAGGGGTGATGGCCGCTATACCAAACTTCAGAGGTATCCTTTACTGTTCATCAATTTTCTTAGGTAATCTTCTTTTAATTGCTTTCTAGTTTATATTAATATTGCTTTCTAAATTAAATTTTCTTGCTTTCATGAATAAAAATATAATTTTTTTAACTAGAACTATGAGTAGCTAATTTAGTCTGGTTCTAGGATGTAGATGAAACTAGGAATCAACTATGTAATTACTTATTATTATTTTCTTCCTAAATAAAATAATAAAGATATGACTTTTCAATAAAAAGATTAAAATATAACAACTCGTAGATTAAAACTTTGATAGGTTATGCTTGATTTAAGTAATTTGATAGGCTATACTTAGCTAGGGTTTGGAGTTGTTGATTTTCATTTTTTTTTCATAGAATTATCTAATGATTTAGTATATTTTTATGCAAAGTAGTATTTTTGATGAATTACGCTTGCACACCACTTGATAACACATGTTTAAAATACTTTCAGTAAAAATTAAAACTAAAAGATCAAAATTTTATGATAGGAAAATGATAATAGAAATAATTCATGGTTGGAACTAGTGGAATCTATATTCTAGGCAAATTAGAACAATTCAAATTCAAATTAGAATCTTTTATTAGTCCGTTAGAATAATAGGATTAGCGAGAATGCAAAAACACCTTAGATCCCTATGGGAACGACCTGTTAGCACTACAACCGATACTGTGCACTTGCAGTAGATTATCACATCAGGTACACAACAAAAACAATCAATAAGAGAGTTATTTCTGCTGATATGGATAGACTATACCAGTGGAAGATAAATTCATTAGATCGACCATGACATTAACATGATCTTGTTTCTCAAAATTGATCACATCTTTTCAATTAACTATTCTACTTCACCACCTTCAAATTTATTCCTTGCTTGGCATTTTATATGCTCTGTTCGAACACTCTATTTAGTCAAATGTAGTTCATGTCATGTATATTTTATATATCACAAGTCATGTTGGTTTGTTAAAGTAATTATAAAGATTTATTCTCTAATTGTAGTTAATTGTAGTCACTTGTTTGGATCTTATATTTAATTGAATTTTGTAATCATTAACAAATTTATTTTCAATCTTGTAATTCTACATGTCCGAGTTCTTTTCTATGGGCATAGAAATTGTTGAGATTTATTCTCTACTAGCAGTTATACAACTATACATTTGAATCTTAAAGGGTGGACTCTACAAAATAACTATTTCCTAATTAATTATGCTTATAATCAGGATGGCGAGGTAAGCTGATAGGATTATAGCTACTCCAGTTAAAATCTTTTCTTATTTATATAGTTAAGATGTATACCTCTAATTATTCCGCTCACTGAGTTAGTATACTAGTCTTATCAATCTAGAGTGAGCCCTCATGCTGATAAAAGTCTGATATAAAGTATATTGATTTTTCCTTATATTCGATCGATTTAATTTGAATTAGGATTATCGAGACTAAATCGGTATCTGATTTGACTTCTGTTTAGACCTATCTTGAATTCTACTCTCTAAATCAAATTTTAACTTTGATGTTATTATTTATTTAATAATTTAGAGCTTCAAATTTTTCTTACTTTTTTTAAGAGAGTCCAAAAGTTAGCAAAAATATTAAATATCGAATTATAAAGGTTTCTTTTTTGTATTTTCTATCCCATATATAGATCTTGAAAACTATATTGTAAATTTCTAGCATTTCTCTAACCTATATCTATCTCCTATATTAAATTGGTACTTTACGAGAATGTAGATTTGAACCGAAATCGATAAATAATTATTTTTCGAAATTGATTTTAAAAGAACTAAGACACCCCCTCATACACTAGCCAGTGATCATGTATCACCTTCAGACTTAGTCTAGCGGTTAGATAGATTAAATATCACCATATTAGCTAATTAAGGTTAACAAAATGTATGATGCGTTGAAATTACATGCATGATATAAAATTTTTTCCATTTAATTCTTTATTCATGAAAAATCCTTCACACACAAACAAAAATTCTCAGCACACGCACAGAGCAAGGTGTTGGCAGTGAAAATTTCTAAGATATGAGGATTTTCCACAACAGAACGCGGAGCTAATTCAGTAGCCCCGCGTTTGGTTATATTAACCTTGCGTTTGAACAAAACGCGGAGATGTTTAATAGCTCCGCATTGATTCCGCAGTCTGGCTAATATTAGCCTCGCGTTTGAGTGAAACGCAGAGATGATCAATAGCTCCGCGTTCTGGTTATTTAGCGCCGTGTTTTGATGCGATTAAAGCTCAGCGTGAGCAGATAACCAGAATCTCAAATTGGTTGAGATTATGATTTTGGGCTTATCTAAGTACCTGAATTGAATCTAATCAGAATTCCATCAAAACTAAGATATTTGATTGGAATATTTGATAAAGGCGAGTTCTATTTAGATAGAAACTCTTGCATTAACCTAGAGCTATAAATACCTTCCTGGTGAAACCCTGGTGGGTCTTCTTCCTTCTTTTTGGATCCTTTGACAATTCAAGTATGCTAGAGAGCCTTGAAGTTAGAGGTATTCTTTTTCTTTCTTCCAGTTCTTAGAGAATTCAAGTTACGCACAGAGCCTTGAGTTCGGGAAAGACCGGAGAAGATAGTCTACAATCGGCCGTTATCTTCAAGAGAGAAGAGTTCGGCGTTCGATCGTCCAAAGGAGCTGCTCGACAGATCCCATCGCCACTGATCCCACGTTTACTATTGTAAAAGAGAGCGATTGAAGTATAAAATCCTCTCGTTTGTTCTTTTTTTCTTGTTCACTTTCCATTGTAATTCAAGTTTATTCAATGGAAAGAAGCAAAGGAACTTTTGCGGCGAACAAACTGGCGACCACAGTGGGAGCCATCTCTTTCACTGATGAAGAGATTGTGGCACAATCGGACGTCGACATGATCGGATCCGAAGTAGACATGCTGGTCGTTGAAATCGACCAGCAGAAGTATGAGGAGTTCCTCTCCTCTGAATCAGGTAACTTGGATGAGACGCGACACTATCGTCGCATGTACTCCAATACCCGAGCAACGGGTAAAAAGGTATCCACCTAGATACGGGGATCCTTGGAGACTGCGGCTATAAGGTCGATGCTCGGACAGGAAACCCTAGCAGAATATGAGCTTCCGACTGCCGAAGAAGACCTGGGAACTGGATTGACCAGAACCCAACTCCGAAATAGGAATTGGAGAGCAAGGCGTAAAGCCCTTAAACCCCGCCTTGGATGCGGAGCTAATGCCAAAGGACGCGAGGCTATGGTTCATCGCAAATTGGCTCGCGTTAATCACGAGACCAGTTACTATCGCGTTAAACGCGAAGATACAACTTGCCTTAAAAGCAAGGAAAAGCCAGCGTGTGATTTTCCACGCGAGGCTGATACTAAGCCAAGCGAGAAACGCGAGGCTAGTAATACTGGCGAGTTACACAAGACTTATAACACTCGCGAGAAACGCGAGTATAAAAATTCAATAAAGCCAGCGTGTGATTTTCCACGCGAGGCTGATACTAAGCCAAGCGAGAAACGCGAGTCTAGTAATACTGGCGAGTTACGCAAGACTTATAACACTCGCGAGAAACGCGAGTATAAAAATTCAACAAAGCCAGCGTGTGATTTTCCACGCGAGGCTGATACTAAGCCAAGCAAGAAACGCGAGGCTACTAGTACTTGCAATAAACGCAAGATTCCTGACACTCGCGAGAAACGCGAGTATAAAAATTCAATAAAGCCAGCGTGTGATTTTTCACGCGAAGCTGATACTGAGCCAAGCGATAAATGCAAGGCCAGTAATACTTGCGAGAAATGCAAGATTCTCCGCGAGGAACGCGAGGATGATTGGCAAATAGTTGTCAGTCGTAAAAACCGCGCTAAGCGCGAAGCTATGATTTGCGCTAATCGCAGAGATAAGCCAACGTGTAAGAACTTCCCTTCACGTGAGGCTGTTATTCCAGAAGCTAAAATTCTGAAGACAAGCCAAGCCAGCGAAGAACGCGAGGCTAACATGGCCAGATGCGGAGCTATTCCTCAGCCCCTCACAATAAAACGCGAAGCTACTTCTAAGCTCCGCATGGATCAACCCAATTGCAGAATCAGGGCAGATCCTTGTGTCAGCAGACCAGAACTGGACTCCAGCAATCCTAAGAAGTTTCAGTGGGTTCCTAGACCCTCTCAAAAGTTGAATAGGTCCCATAATTCCGTAGCTGAAGACGTTGATCTCAGGGAATATCTGTCCAAGAAAAGGAGCATAGAACAACTTCAAGCCGAACCTGTTTGTCACTGCCAGCAGCTTATGATAGCGGTGTCCGCCGTAATGAATAACTGTGGCTGCAGCAAGAGCAGGGTATCTATGTTCGACCGATTAAATGAGTCAAACCAGAACCCTACTAAGAAGACAAGAACCGCTTCCCTAAAAGAATGGAGAGCTGTAACTTCCAACATGGTGGGAAAAGGGAAGATGATTGTTGAAACGGATGATGATTTGGAGTCAAGTGATGAAGAACCTCATCGTGTCACTCGATTAAAATCAGGAGCTATCCCGCCTAGGAATTATATGAGGCTTGCAAAGGGTTCTTGCGACGAGGACAGCGATAATTCTGCTATAGCCTCGCCTCCATCCTCTACGTCATCTCGGCTACAGAAGTCAGCATCGCATATGACAGATAAGTCTGACGATATCAATCAGAGATTTGAAGCTCAAAAAAAGACGATTCGAGAGCAGCAAAAGACGATTGAAGATCTTAAGATGATGCTCTCAAAGTTTGTTGAGAGTAATGCTACAAAGGGCAAAGAAACTCTATACGAAGAGGAAAAAGAGGAGAAGGCCCACTCGATGCACGAGGATGAGGATAGATTTCCTTTCCATGATCCGCATGGAGAAAAAATAGAAAAATTACAGAATCAACTCGAAGCTTTAATACATAAGAAGGAGTTGAAAGAGTTAGGGGTCTCAAGACCATACCCTCCAGAATGGGATATGATACCTTACCCTCAAAAGTATAAGCCGCTCAAGTTAGAGCCATATGATGGGAAGGGATCGCCCAGTCAACACATGTATTACTTCTTGTCCCAAGCAGGGCATCTGATGGGCAATGACCCGATTATGACAAAAGTGTTTGCAAGTACTTTGCGAGGGCCTGCCTTTACTTGGTTTATGCAGTTGCCCCCAGGAACTATTAATGCCTGGTTTGATATGGAGAAATTATTTCTCTCACGTTTCTTCGAGGATGTTACCGAAATTACGGTTCATTCCCTCCTTGCAACTAAACAAGGGGAACAAGAGACGGTAAAATATTTCATAGAAAGGTTCTGGGAGAAGTCCGTGCATTGCAAATACGGAATGATCCAGGAAACTCTAGTCGAGACATGTCGACACAATCTTAAGACTAACGTACTCCTTAAAATGGGGGCCGTAGAGTCTAAGAAGTTGAGAGATTTGCTCAAATAGGGAGAGCAAGCCGAGAACTTGATTTGTCGAGTAGAAGAGTCTCGTGGATCGAGGAGTGCTGGGGGTAATAAGCCATATACCCAGAATAATAGCAATAAAAATAAAGGGAAAGCGGTGATGGCATCAGAAGCTGCTCCTCAAAAGTCAAATCCTCTACCAAACCCAAAGCTTCAAAATCAGTAGGGCACGAGGCAAAATAGGTCTCAGCAGGAGAGAAATTATACTTTCAAGGCGGAACAGATGCCTGTCCTATTTCACCTGCTCCAAAAGAAGGGAATGCTGAAACTTCCGGAGAACAGGAAGCCAGAAGACGCTGGCAAGACTAATGATCCTAATTACTGTCTTTATCACCGGAATGTTGGGCACCCAACTAGGGATTGTTACCCTCTTAAGAACAGAATCCAAGCACTAATAGAAGCTGGAGTTCTGACGCTTAAGGAAGAGCAGAAAAATGTCACCGCCAACATGGCAACGATAGTGGTTGGAACCCATGAGTTCCCCGCAGGAGTGACCCCAATCCCAAAAGGTAGGATGGTTACTGATGAATAACATATATTGTATTTTTCCTCTCATACTTTATCTATTTTGTATATAAATAAATGCTACTCGGGTATTTTTAGTGTTTTTTGCAGGTAATCCGAATTATACAAGGAGAAGGCATGAAATCGGAGTCGGAGTCGGAAATCAGAGTCCGAAAAGTTACTAAAGTGGGCAAGACTACGATAATATAATTCTTTAGAGACTTAAAGTCGAATAAAGTCAGGAATATTAAAGTTAGAAGATAATATTTACATGTGTACAAAATTTCATGAATTTATCTCAAATTAGAGCCGCTATTTAGCGGGTTTTACCGCTATTTAGCGGTCCAATTTGGGTCGAATACGCCGAAATTTTTCTTGTGGCTTATTTGTAATTTGTTTCACGTTTAGGTTCGGATATAAATAGGGTTTGGTTTCCGATACCTATTTATTGGCTAACCCTTGTATTTTGACGGATATTCTGGACGCTGGAATTATTTTTGTACGCGATTTTTCTGTTCAATAAATTTGGGATTTTTACTGAAGGTTGATGGCACAACACCGTGATCAGAGGTAACCCATTGCTCTGGATATTCTTATTTTCGTTCTGCATAAATTTTACTGCTTTCTAGATTAGGGTTTATTGCTTTCTAGATTAGAGTTTATCATTGTATAAATTAAAATTTGATCTTTCTTCGCAAAAATCATGAGTAGCTAATTAGATCAGCCCTAGGATGTAGATGAAACTAAGATCCACAATGTAATTATTTTCTAATATTTTTCTTCTTAAATAAAATTAATAAAAGCCATGATTTTTCAAATGAAACATTAAAATACGAGGACCCGAAGTTTAGAACTTTGATAGGTTATACTTGAATTAGGATTCTTGATAATCTATGCTTAGTTAGGGATTGGGGTTGCTGGTTTTACTATTTTATTTGAATTATCTACAATATTTAGTTTATTTTTATAAGAAGTAGCATTCTTTGATGAGCTATACTTGCACAACACTTGATAGCTCATGCTTAGGGCACTTTAAGTAAAAATTAAACTAAAAAGATCGAATTTTTATGATAGAAGAAAATATTAGAAGTAAGAACATGGTAGGAAATTAGTGGATTCTAAATCCTAGGCTACTTAGATAAATTCGATATCAACCTAGAACCTTTGGTTAGTCCGGTGAACTATAGAGAAAGTAAGAACGCATAAACACCTTAGATCCCTGTGAGACGACCTGTACAGCGCTACAACGACACTGTGCGCTTGCAGTAAATATAACACATCAAGTTTTTGGCGCCGTTGCCGGGGATCGACGGTGTTTTTCTTGCTTTTTCTGACGTTTTACGGGATTAACAGTGTGTGTTGAGTTTTCTGGGACGAGAAAGTACATATACATGAAACCAAACAGGACTATATAAGTGTTTAGAGTGTAATGAAAAAAATACAAAGCTGATTCTCTACTTGGACCGCTAATTAGCGGTAATTACCGCTATTTAGCGGTACTTTTGGTTAGAAAGTCCACGTAAATTTCCTGATATCTGTATTTTATCTCTCTGGTGTTGTAAAAAAAAAAAAAAAAAAAAGAGTTAGAAATATTAAGAATCACATTTTTATTTGATCATATCTCTTCCACCGTTTTATCTCCACCACACCCCACTTCTTGCATTAGTTTAGAAATTTCACGCATACACTCACGGTCGCTGGTTCATGCCACACTGGACCCGTGATCAATTTGGTCAACTTGTGAGATCAGATTTGTTCATGGGAGCCAAGATGGACCAACCGATCCCGATCCTTCAGGATCGATGTTACCCGTTGCGTACATCATTACCATCATGCATCAAACTTCCACACGTAGCGGGTAATCACTATGAATTAAAACCGCAGTACATTAGTATGCTTCCCAAATTCACTGGTTCTGATTCAGAAGATGCATATCTCTTTATCAGTGAATTTCAAGAAGTATGCGTAATGATAAAACTGCAAAACTTATCGGAGGACGCAGTTAAGCTCCGCTTCATCCCTTTTGCACTTAAGGATAATGCCAAGAAGTGGTTGTACAGTATGCCTTCTGATTCAATCACTACTTGGGATGAATTCGTTACAGTGTTTCTCAAGAAATATTATCCCACGCACAAGACGGCAAGAATCAGAAATCAAATTAATCAATTCCGTCAAGTGTCGGGAGAACCTTTCTGGAAATACTTAGAACGGTTCAAGGATTTATTAGCTCAGTGCCCCCACCATGCGATAGAAAAGTGGCGGTTGTGTCAAATCATATACGAAGGACTCGATTACACATCCAAAACTCTTCTGGAATCCATGTGTCAAGGGGAGTTTATGAAGAAAAACGAGGATGAAGCATGGGACTTTCTTGAGGACTTATCATGGAAGACTATGCAATGGGAGAGTTCCACTGAGAAGCCCAGTATATCAACTTCTGCTCATAAGAGTGGGATCCATAGCGTCGACAGCTCTATAGCTGCTGAAGCAAAGATCGCAGCCCTTATGAGAAGAATTGAGGCACTGGAGACTCCTAGTGCTCAGTCTCCACCAGTGGGTCAAGTGAATCAACTCCAAAGTCCCACATGCTTTAATTGCGGAACTCCCAATCACGTTATGGAGGAGTGTCCATTGTTAATGAATTCCATGGGTCGCACACTTGAGCAGGCTAACGCCTTATATCAACAACAACCCATGAACAATCCTTACGCTCCTACATACAATCCTGGCTGGAGAAATCATCCAAATCTATCATGGGGTCAAGGGCAATATCAGGGGGGCCCTAAACCTAACATGCAATCTCTAGTCACTGGTCAGTTTCCAAGACCAAATATGGGTACTTATCAACACCCAAATATTTCAAACCATGGGAACAACCAGAATAGACCACATGTACCAAACCACTCATATCCACAACAGGGGTCTAATAATGAACAAGAAAAGCGACTTCAGTCACTTGAGAAGCACGTTGAAAATCTTCTCAAGTCTCAGTCCAACCTTGACACATACATGCAAAATTTTATGAAAGTGTCAACTGATTTTATTCAAAGAACAGATCAGCACCTGCTCGTGAACTCTCAATCTATTAAGAATGTAGAGCAGCAGGTTGGACAACTAGCTAATCAAATGAGTGAACGTGGCAAGGGCACTTTTCCAAGTCAACCCATAACAAATCCTAACGCCAGTTCCTCAAACTCCAATCAGTCGCATGTCCACCAATGCAATGTCATTCACACGCTTAGATCTGGCAAGCAAGTGGATAATAGTGTAGCCGTGCCCCCTGATCCCACTCCTACTATCTCGCAGGCTACATCATCTCTTCCACCCGTTTCTCCACAATCATCTCCATCACCTCCATCACCGTCACGTACTCATTTGGAAGAACCTGTTCCTGAGCCGAAAGCACCATATCCAAATCGGCTTAGGAAGCCTTCACCGCAAGTAGAAAAGATTCTTGAAACATTTCAGCAAGTGAAGGTTAATATTCCACTCCTTGATATGATACAACAGGTTCCTACTTATGCTAAGTTCCTCAAGGATTTGTGCAGTAAGAAACGAGCAAGAAACGTTCCTGAGAAAGTTTTTCTTACTGCAAATATATCACATATCCTCTCTAACTCCTTGCCTATCAAGTACAAAGATCCAGGTTCCCCTACAATCTCATGCACCATTGGGAACACTACATTTGATAGGGCGTTGCTTGATTTAGGGGCAAGTGTCAATTTGCTTCCTTACACTGTTTATCAGCAACTGGGGTTAGGAAAACTTCAACCTACCAAGGTCACATTACAGCTAGCTGATCGTTCAATTAAGAGACCTCTTGGTATGGTTGAAGATGTGCTCATTAAGATTGGCGAGTTTATTTTTCCTGTAGACTTTATTATTTTAGAAACTGAGCCAATCTCCAATCCACGGAATCAAATTTCCATTATCTTGGGTAGACCATTCCTTGCAACATCAAATGCATTGATTGATTGTAGGAGTGGTCTCATGAAGTTATCGTTTGGAAATATGACTGTGGCATTGAACATATTTAATATGGATGAGCACGCAACGAGCTCTCTCATTGAGGTCAATATGATTCATAGTTTGCACTCTCATTCGACCTCTTCCACTGATGATGAACCTTCATTTGAGCAAATATTCAAAGATGAGCTCATACTATTAGAGGAATTGGCACATACTGATTTTATATATGATGATACTTGTGCAAGTGTGCCATTGAATTATGAGCAAACTTTTGAGGATTTGTTTGTAGAGGAGCTCGCATTACTTCATGAGTTAGAAGAGCCACCACCACATTCACTTAATCATATTAGACTCTTCTCACCTCATGATATTTCTACATGTATGCTTGTTGCTAACGATGATTGGCAGGTTTATAAGAAAGAATTCTTTAACCCAATTGTTAATGCTTACATGTGGACAAAGAAAAAGCGAGGACGACATAAGAAGCAGACAGGTAATCTCGTGACTTGTAAGAGGTTGATGAAATATAATAATGCACCCACTTCACGTTTAAAACGCACACACTATGAAAGTAGGAAGCGATCGAGAGGTCGTAACCGCTTTTCATGCGTTAATAGGGTGATGATATTGAGATCGTAACTTTTACGACTCTCATTATTTGTATAGTATTTGTATAATAGTTTTCACATTTTGTTTTATCATACTTGGTTTGTGTATGAGGGCATACACAAGTTTAGGTGTGGGAGAGTAGTTTTTAGGAGATTTTTATTTTAAGGACTTTATTTTATTTTTTATTTTTTTATTTTTAGTATTTTGGGTTTCTTTATTTTACACTTTGGGTAGTTTTTAGGGTAACTAATTTAAAAAAATTTTAAAAAAAAAATGAAATTTTTTTTTAAAAGAAAAATTATATTTTTCATCAATAGACCAAACTAATTACAGATAAATGGATAAATTTAGATTTGAAATTGGATAGGAGAGTAGATTGGATGATACACTTTGAAATTTATGAAAAAGATCAAAATCTGAAAAATAAATATTGCTAACAGTAGTTTTGAGGCAAGTATACATCTATTTTTCACTTCACAATAGTTTATTAGGTTAAGGACAAAAATGATAACGATTGAGTAAGTTTTCTCTCTCTAAAAAAATAGAAAAAAACTAGAAAAAAAGATTAAAAAAAAAAGGTGAGAATAAAATAATGGGGTGAGCCTGGTATTAAGGCAATAGCATCGAGAGTGATAAAATAATGGGGTGCGCCTGGTATTAAGGCAATAGCCTCAAGAGTGAAAAAAGAGTATGATCCAAGTAATCGGGTACTTTGCGCCTAAGTAAGCGTGAATATTCGCATGAAAGGTGAAATATTCTTAAAAAAAAATAAAAAAAAAGGAAAAAAAAAAGAAAAAAAAATGTTATGAGAGAGGAGATGAATCATAAGTTAGAGTTCGAGTCCAAAACCGAAGTAGACTATCACACGTGTACGTAGATGTATAGGAGCCAATGGATTATATGTTAGTGAGTATTGAAAGATAGGATTTAAATTTTTTGATTAAAATGATAAGTGTATCTGATATGATGCTCAATTTGAAAATTGATAATCTAGATGCGTTCTTGAGTTTGTATATTAGTGAGATTAATTGATGAAAACATGATTAAAAAAAAAAATAGATTCTTCTTGCTTTTGTATAAATTTTTTTATTTTTCTTGATTTTTGGTTATCCTTATTTTTCATTTCTTTATTCCTTAATCTATCTGCTTCATGAATTTTGTGGGTATATTCACTGCAAACCCTCACGAGACAACACTCGTCCACTAGGGTAACCTAGGGGTTTAAAGGCTTGTTGCACGTGCTAAGTGTAATCGCGATTCCTGCGAAAGTGAGTTAGGATTTTTGTTTTTGTTTTTTTTTTTTTCTTTTTAGGTTTAGGTTTTGCTCGAGGACTAGCAAAAGATAGGTGTGGGAGTGTGATGAATAACATATATTGTATTTTTCCTCTCATACTTTATCTATTTTTGTATATAAATAAATGCTACTCGGGTATTTTTAGTGTCTTTTGCAGGTAATCCGAATTATACAAGGAGAAGGCATGAAATCGGAGTCGGAGTCGGAAATCAGAGTCCGAAAAGTTACTAAAGTGGGCAAGACTACGATAATATAATTCTTTAGAGACTTAAAGTCAAATACAGTCAGGAATATTAAAGCTAAAAGATAATATTTACATGTGTACAAAATTTCATGAATTTATCTCAAATTAGAGCCGCTATTTAGCTGGTTTTACCGCTATTTAGCGGTCCAATTTGGGTCGAATACGCCGAAATTTTTCTTGTGGCTTATTTGTAATTTTTTTCACGTTTAGGTTCGGATATAAATAGGGTTTGGTTTCTGATGCCTATTTATTGGCTAACCCTTGTATTTTGACGGATATTCTGGACGCTGGAATTATTTTTGTACGCGATTTTTCTGTTCAATAAATTTGGGATTTTTACTGAAGGTTGACGGCACAACACCGTGATCAGAGGTAACCCATTGCTCTGGATATTCTTATTTTCGTTCTGCATAAATTTTACTGCTTTCTAGATTAGGGTTTATTGCTTTCTAGATTAGAGTTTATCATTGTATAAATTAAAATTTGATCTTTCTTCGCAAAAATCATGAGTAGCTAATTAGATCAGCCCTAGGATGTAGATGAAACTAAGATCCACCTGTAATTATTTTCTAATATTTTTCTTCTTAAATAAAATTAATAAAAGCCATGATTTTTCAAATGAAACATTAAAATACGAGGACCCGAAGTTTAGAACTTTGATAGGTTATACTTGAATTAGGATTCTTGATAATCTATGCTTAGTTAGGGATTGGGGTTGCTGGTTTTACTATTTTATTTGAATTATCTACAATATTTAGTTTATTTTTATAAGAAGTAGCATCCTTTGATGAGCTATACTTGCACAACACTTGATAGCTCATACTTAGGGCACTTTAAGTAAAAATTAAACTAAAAAGATCGAATTTTTATGATAGAAGAAAATATTAGAAGTAAGAACATGGTAGGAAATTAGTGGATTCTAAATCCTAGGCTACTTAGATAAATTCGATATCAACCTAGAACCTTTGGTTAGTCCGGTGAACTATAGAGAAAGTAAGAACGCATAAACACCTTAGATCCCTGTGAGACGACCTGTACAGCGCTACAACGACACTGTGCGCTTGCAGTAAATATAACACATCAGTTACAAAGAACCTCGATCCCCACAAAAAAAGCTCAAGAAGGACTCGTCCCTGTAACAACCCAGAAGGGGGAAGTTATGTGGGTTCACCCTGACTTATTAGAAGATGAGCAGTGGACTACCACAGGTCAAGGAAAAAAGCGGACGGTTAATGCCATTTCTGCAGAGATAAGGGAAGAATATATAGTTTCGGGAGCCTTCACAGATTCTGAGGAAGAACCCGAAACTATGGCCACTCATCAAGATGGGGGCAGGCCCTTCCAGTACTCGATCTGGAAAGACCTATCTCAAGGACTACACCAGAGTAGATCCGAAAGACATATATGCGGAACTTGCAAAACCCGCAAAGCAGAAAGGACTTCGTTTCCAGAAGAATCCTACTAGAGATGAGTGGGCCAAAGAGACTTCCTTCAAATTTGTCATAGTAGCTCAGCTGGCTAACATCCCAGCGCGAGTCATGCTGTACGAGTTGCTTCGATTGTCAAAGTCAACACGTGAAGCGTTAAGAGAGCCATGGGCAGACTCTGAATCATTCCTAGCTCAGATTTTTAGCCGGCCAAGGAAGAACGGGACTCTTGCTCCCACTGCCATCAAATAAGAAGGCAGGTTCCGCAAATCATCTTCTCTCCGGAGGACATGCAGGTAAGGAATATAAAGCATAATAGGCCTTTATATTTCACCGGATACGTCGGATCTACTAAGGTAGACTGAATTCAAATCGATCCGGGATCTGCATTAAGTGTTGTTCCCAGAAGGCTAATGCAGCTATTAGGAATATCTCCTCATCGCTTGACGCCTACAAACACCACTATTTATGGATTCAACGCTAATAACAGCCATCCTCTTGGCAAGATCCGATTACGGTGCCAAATTGGAGACTTGAAAACGGAGGTTACGTGCTACGTTATCGATGCTGATACCTCCTACAATATTTTACTAGGACGGCCTTGGATCCACACTCACATGATAGTCTCGTCGACTCTTCACCAATGCATGAAATATTGCGATGAGGAAGGAGAAGTCCGGACACTTGTTGCAGATAAGCAACCATTCAAAGGGCTGGAGAATTACTTCATAGATGCTACACTCTATAAGCCAGCCCATGAAGCCTCCAATGACAATCTTAGCAAGTCTCCAAAGCCCAACGACAGTGGCAATGAAGCCGACACTGAGTATGAGCTTCCTGAGGAAGACGATGGGGGTGATTATGAAATCAACCCCCACTTAGATTTTAGTCTGAGTATTGATAATGATCTAACCGATGTAATAGAGAGTGAATGGGTTATTAATGAAACTATAAAATTAGTCTATGAGCATACTGTAGCTACTGAATCTGAACCCTCTTGTACTTCTACTGAAGTAGATGGCCTATCTGAACTTGAAGTTTTGGCGGCATACCATTTGCCACTTAGGTCATCCCTCCTCTCTCAGTCTAAAATAGTTAAGAGAAAAGGTCACTACTTCGAAGTACCTTCTCGACAAAAGTCCCAAAAGCCGATCATGTTTGGCAGGGTAATTACGTCACCTCGACAAAGGCAAAATAGTGAAAGTGATGAACAAACATCACCTCAATTTCACTTGTATGAACAAAGGTCCCGGCAAATGATGGAGAAAATGGGTTATAATCTTACCCAGAAGCCGGAATTAAAGTTTGGAAAAGGGCGATGGAATCTTATACCTTCTTTTAGACCAAGAGGAAAGAGCCCAGATTACTATCAAAAGACCCGCAGGGGGTTGGATTATGTATCTACTCCACCCTCATCACCATTAAAAGATGAAGAGAGTTCTTCGGCCAAAGAAGAAACATCTTCGCCCGACCATGAGTCAGACATAAGTACCGGTGCTTGGTTTCAATCTTTGACAACCAATATGGTTTCAGCCGCACCAGAAAGTGACGAGGAACCAATTGACGTTCAAGATGATGCTTGGGCTAGGCATATGGATACTCTCTGGGATGTCCGCTTTGAACAGCGTGACCCGCCCACAGAAGACAAATTAATACAAGTTAACATGGGAACGGAAGAAAATCCAAAACCCATCTTCATAAGCGACACACTAACTACTTTAGAAAAGGAAGAACTTATATCTCTTATCAAAGAGTATATAGATATGTTTGCATGGAGTTACGAAGATATGCCTGGACTTGACCCTCAAATTGCCACACACCGGTTAAACATTAAAGAAGACGCTAAGCCTGTCAAACAACAGCAAATGCGTTTTCGACCGGAATTGATGGAGGCAATAGTTGCTGAAGTTAACAAGCTTATACAATCCGGATTCATCCGTGAAGAACAACACCCAGATTGGGTGGCTAACAGAGTGCCAGTTCGCAAAAAGAATGGCAAAATTCGGATATACATTGATTTTCGAGATCTGAACGCTGCATGTCCTAAGAATGAGTTTCCACTCCCCATCACCGATGTGATGATTGATAATACTTGTGGTTATGAGAGGATATCCTTTATGGACGACTTCTCAGGTTATAACCAAATCAAGATGCACCCGGATGATGAAAAACATATAACTTTCAGAACGCCGCTGGGAGTATACTGTTATACGGTGATGCCGTTCGGATTGAAGAACGCAGGTGCCACCTACCAACGCGCAATGAGTGTCATATTCAAAGAACACATGCGCAAAACAGTGAAGTGCTATATGGATGATTTAGCAGTTAAAAGCAAAGACAAAGAAGATCATCTTTATGATTTAAGAGTGGTCTTCAATTTTATGCGGAAACATCATCTGAATATGAATCCTACCAAGTCATTCATCGGGGTGTCTAGTGGGAAATTTCTTGGGTTCATAATTACCTCAAAAGGAATTTTTTTCGACCCTGAAAAGATAAAAGCTATTAGCGAAATGCCGCCTCCCCGCAATCTTAACGAATTAAGGGGGTTACAGGGAAAGCTCGCCTATATTCGACGCTTCATTTCCAACCTATCTGGACGATGCCAACCATTTTCAAAACTTATGAAAAAGGGAGTGTCTTTCATATGGGATGAGGCGTGTCAACAGGCATTTGATGACATCAAAGAATACCTTACTAAGCCTCCTGTACTTATGGCACCAGTCCCTGGGCAGCCCTTTCTTATATATGTAAGGGCCATGGATAATGCTTTAGGAGCATTACTTGCTCAATATAATGAGCACGGTCATGAACATGCCCTCTATTATTTAAGCAGAATAATGATTGGGGCTGAACAGCGGTATACCCCGATTGAAAAGGAATGTTTAGCCCTAGTGTTTGCTGTTCAGAAAATGCGACACTATCTTTCGGGGCAAACGATTCATGTCATATCACGGGTTAACCCCTTGAAGATTCTGATGACCAAATCGGAATCCTTAAATGGCCGATTGGCAAAATGGGCGCTCTTACTATCGCCCTATGACATACATTTTATCCCTCAAAAGGCCATGAAGGGACAGGCAATCGCCGATTTCCTTGCAGACCATCCAATTTGGTCCAAATTAAAGCAGACGTCAGAAGTAAATGCAGTTACCAGAGAACAACCTTGACAGATGTTCTTTGACGGTGCCGCGAGACGATCTGCTGCTAGAGTGGGGGTTGTGCTTATATCCCCGCATAAGCATATATTGCCTAACGGTTACTCATTAACAGAACCGTGCACGAATAATGTAGCGGAATACAACGCACTCATTATCGGCTTAAAAATAGCTCTGCAACTGGGGGTGAACCATCTAGAGGCATATGGAGACTCTAAGCTCTTCGTCAATCAGATGACAGGTGAGTATGAAGTCAGACATGAAGCTCTCATCCCCTATCATCAGCTAGCTATTGAGCTAGCAGGATATTTTGAATAATTCTACATATATCACATATCTCGAAATGAGAATATTTATGCAGATGCTCTTGCCTCATTAGCTGCAACACTGGCAATCTCGCCAGGCGAAGCGAAAAGCATCACCATTGGTAGCAGAGAACTCCTCCACCCAGATGCGGTGTCTCAAAACGAAGAGGTATGCCAGACAGGCTTAATGTTGGAACCCCGTGATTGGCGATTTCCGTTTGTAGATTATGCTTTACATAGAATATTATCAGAAGATCCAAAGGAAGCCACCTCGATAAAGAGGAAGGCCCAGAGATTTTATTATGACCATAAACTTCAGACTTTATATAGAAAGTCAAGAGATGGTCTACTACTACACTGCATATCAAAAGCAGAAGCAGAAGAAGTGCTGAGAGAAACGCATGATGGAGTATGTGGAGCTCATCAACCCGGTCCAAAACTCGGAGACCGTATAAAAAGGCTAGGATACTACTGGCCGAATATGATCACGGAAGCAATGGCATATGCTAAACGATGCCATGCATGCCAAGTTCATGCCAATTTTATTCACCAACCCCCAGAATACTTGCACAATACTGCCGCTAGTTGGCCGTTTGAGGCCTGGCGAATGGACATTGTGGGGCCAATAACTCCCCCGTCATCCAGAGGACATCGGTTTATTCTCGCAATAACCGATTATTTTTCAAAGTGGGCCGAAGCCGTGCCCATGAAAGAGGTGAAAACGACAGATGTGATCAAGTTTATCAAGCATCATGTCATTTACTGATTTGGCATCCCTCGACGGATCATTCATGATAATGGTCCGCAATTCATTAGTCAGGGATTCTCCAGATTCTGCAATAAGTTCAGGATCAAAGATATTGCTTCAACACTATATAACCCTGCGGCTAATGGGTTAGATGAAGCTTTCAACAAGACGATCATCAAACTTCTTCGGAAGTTCGTCTCTTCCAATAAACGAGATTGGGATGAAAAGTTGGTAGAATGTTTGTGGGCTTATCGCACTACCGTTCGCACCCCGACCAAAGCTACCCCGTTCTCTTTGGTTCATGGAAGTGAGGCTGTCTTGCCTCTTGAAATCTAGATACCATCATTAAGAGTGGCTTTAGCCACAAGAATGACGACAGAAGAGCGCCATCAGCAAAGATTGCAAGAACTAGAGGCGTTAAATGAAAAACGTCTCAGGGCTCAACAACAAATTGAGTTGTATCAAGCCCGAATATCTCAAACATTCAATAAGAACGTTAAACCAAGGACCTTTAAATAAGGAAACTTGGTTCTGGCTGTTAAAAGGCCAATGGTGCTAACCCACAAAACTAAGGGTAAATGTGAACCCAAGTGGGAAGGACCGTTTGTTGTGGAGATTGTATACTCCAGTGGAGCCTACCGTTTAATGAATCAGAATGGCGATAGGATGATGATGCCGATCAATGGCAAGTTTCTGAAGAAATACTATGCTTAGGCATGCGCAATTGAGCGCCTCTGACCTAAAACATGGTGTGCCCGGTTCTCAAGTTTGAACCGCCTCCAGTCTTCTCCTTAGGCATGCGCAATTGAGCGGATCTGACCTCAAACCTGGTGTGCCCGGTTCTCAAGTTTGAACCGCCTCCAGTCTTCTCCTTAGGATTGCGCAATTGAGTGTCTCTGACCTAAAACCTGGTGTGCCCGGTTCTCAAGTTTGAACCGCCTCCAGTCTTCTTCTTAGGCATGCGCAACTTAGCGCCTCTAACCTAAAACCTGGTGTGCCTGGTTCTCAAGTTTGAAACACCTCCAGTCTTCTTCTTAGGCATGCGCAATTGAGCGCCTCTGACCTAAAACCTGGTGTGCCCGGTTCTCAAGTTTGAACCGCCTCCAGTCTTTTTCTTAGGCATGCGCATTGAGCGCCTCTGACCTAAAACCTGGTGTGCCCGGTTCTCAAGTTTGAACCGCCTCCAGTCTTTTTCTTAGGCGTGCGCATTGAGCGCCTCTGACCTAAAACCTGGTGTGCCCGGTTCTCAAGTTTGAACCGCCTCCAGTCTTTTCCTTAGGCATGCACAAATGAGCGCCTCTGACCTAAATTTGATAAATCCTGACCAGATCATCGTGGTATGCCCAGTTCGAGTTTCGTTATTAACTCATGGACCGCCTCCAGTTGCCCAATGTTGTTATAGTAGCGGGAAGAGGAGATTAAATTCCTCGTCAACCCTATCATACTGGGGGTAAAAGTATGAGACCACTTGCCCAATGCTATCATAGCAGCGGGAAGAGGAGGTCAAAACTCCTAGTCAACGCTATCATACTGGGGGCAAAAGTATGAGACCACTTGCCCAATGCTATCATAGTAGCGGGAAGAGGAGGTCAAAACTCTTCGTCAACCCTATCATACTAGGGGTAAAAGTATGAGACCACTTGCCCAATACTATCATAGCAGCGGGAAGAGGAGGTCAAAACTCCTCGTCAACCCTATCTACTGGGGGTAAAAGTATGAAACCACTTGCCCAATGCTATCATAGCAGCAGGAAGAGGAGATTAAATTCCTCGCCAACCCTATCATACTGGGGGTAAGAGTATGAGATTAACTACCCAATGCTGATTAAAGACAAAGGGGAGAGGAAATAAATTCTTCGACAACTCACCATGCTGAGGGGAATAGCATGGCTAGCCCAACGCAAACGACGATTGGTAAAGGCCAATCAAATCCGTTGATAGCTGGGGATTTGCTAAAAATCCCATAAAACCTGTCATGTTAAATTCTTATCTCTGACAGTATGACTTGGAACACTATGCCTAAAAAAAAAAAATGATAAAACTACTTTTGATGACAAGTTATTTGTTGTGCAAGCAAATTTCCTAGCCAACCAATAAAAGAATCAAAAAGTAGTTATCTCTATTCATCATTCAGAAGGAATAGAGTTACAAAAGAAGTCTAAAAAGTTCTTTCTTTTATTACAATTTCTCATTACAAAAGGAATGAAGAATAAAAGAAAACTATGAATCTCCTAAGAACTTCAACTTATTCATCGCCTCGTCGACCACTCGACGACGAGTTGCTTCCACGGATTGTTGAGCCTGCCGAAGTAAATCATCATCATTCATTGCAAGTTGCTGGGTTAGATGCTGACGAGACTCTTCCATGGCGCGGCTTCTCGTGGTCTCCTCCTGTTCAACCTGCTCCCGTTGAAGAATCAGTTCTTCCCGCTTCTTGACGGCCTCCCCTAATTGAAGCTCGTTGGTTGCTAAGACCGCCCGAGCTTTAGCAATGGTTTCCTGGGCTCTAAGCATGGCAGCCTGACTCTTCTCAATCTCGGAGTCCACCGCCTCCAAACTTTTAGTGATGGACTCTCGACTAGCCTGGAACTCTGCCAATGTCCGAGACCATCCTTCTTCTTGACGCGTTAACTCCTCTCGACGCGCCGTCAGCTCCATCCGAAGCCGCGCTAACTCTATCGCGGTGATCGCTTCCAGGTCCGCTTGACGAATTGTGTCCAGTGTACGCACTTGCTCTTCTAAGTCAGCAAGACGGGCCCGGTAAGGAGCTGCTCGGTCTCGTCCCCCGATCCTTTCTATATTGTCTAAATAACTGAGTAACATTGGACGTCTGAGACTAAGGAAATCTCTTCCAGCGAGGGTCATCTCGACGCATCTTCTTAGCAACCGCATAAAATCATTAACACTGTGGTTGAAGATTTCTTCAGGAAGATCCACGGTGTCTGCATTCAAAACAGGCAATGCTAAAGAAGATGTCGTGAGAAGAGGAGCGGTATCCATTGGAACTGAAGAGGAAGAAGCCCGTCCCTGTACCAGGTTCATAGCATGCGGGGCCAGTAGAGCCAATGCAGATCTGGTGGAATTAGGAACCTAAGAAGGAGGGCTGCTAATACAAGTCGCCCGGGCAGCGCCACTAACAGGAGAAGATGAGGGGGTGTCTCCACTAGAAGCTCCTCCGATGACAGAAGAAGCTTCGAATGAGAACTTCAAATTCTCCTCATCCCCTGCTGGAAGATTTGGAGCTGGAGGAGTTGCAGGTGTCTCAACAGCCATTATGGTAGAAGGCGTTAGAATCGCTGGCTGAGGAGCAGAAGGCATACCAACGACTATTGGGAAAGTCGGGTAAGAGCAAGTGTTTGGTGTCGGAGACGGCAAACTTGGAGAAGGAGTGGCTTCTTTTGCGTCGGCTGCAACAATCAACTCTGTCATGTCATCGCTCCCAAGATCATCAATTGAGGGAACCGAAGAAGGAACAGAAGGTGGACTCGTCGCAAAGTAGTCTGCGTTTAGTTCATTTGCAGAGCTACTTAGCATGCCCACTGAGCCGGTGGTGCCCGAGTAATCCACTGGCTCCTCAGACTCCCCTTTGGTGGTCGAGTGCATCGGCGAGAGGGCGTGGCTACCTGTACCTCAGAAAAGCAAAACCAAGAGAGTTGCATACCAGTACAGAAAAGTAAATAGAAGACGGAGTATAAAAACTGAAAAAGTTATACCAGGGGATACAAGTCCAGTTGTCGGACTTGAAGGCGGAGCCGCTGTCGTCTCCAAAAGTATACCTGTCTCATTAACTAATGGTAACGCTGCGGGTTGTTCAATAGTCTCTACCACTGGAGGAGCTGGAACTTCTCCTGCACTTGGAACCTCAGCAGGCCCAATCTCCCCTGCCGGTGCTGGAGGTAGAGTTGAAGCCAGCAGATCCGAAGCAAGCTTAATAGCCACTTCTTGGGGGGCTATTAGGGTTCCCGGAGCCAATTTCGGCTTCTTTTTGACAGGTCCTTTCTTTAAGGTACCACGGCGTTTTGGGGTCGGGCTCCAGGGACGAATGACAATGGGTTGGGGAGCACCTCCAGCATCAGGATTGTCATCGTCATCATTATTATCATCATCATCGCCAGACTCGTTGACATCTGATGGTTTGGCCGCGACGCCAAGGAATTCATCCATTCCTTTTACTCTAACTCTGGAAGCACCCTGGCGGCTGATGTAGAAAGCCTCAATCTCTTTGCAACAGCTTCGGTTGATCGAGAAATGAGGCACGTCGGCATTAGCAAGACTATACCAGGTGCAGAAGCTAAGGGTCATGGACAAGGCTGGCAACTTCTGGGGAAGGGAGAATTCAGCTCCGGTCCCACCAGCTACAAAGTGAAACCAGCCGCGGGCACCGTCATACAGATTCCCCTCGTAAGCTAAAGTCTTGGTTGGATTGCCCACATAAAGTTGGGAATATCCAAATTAGTTCGCAAAGCGACTCGGGATGTACGGTTCGATAAGACACTTACTGTCTTGACGGTACACTAGATGCTCGGTCCGAATATTAAGAAGCCACCAGAAAGCTCCTGAGGATAAGGCAGTAAAATTGTTTGCTCCTACAGTATCCTTCAATTTCAATCCGTATCCACCACCAGAAAAGTCAGGGAAGCACCTAAAAATCTCATAGTTCTGGTGTTGCCGGAGAGTCTTACAGATTTGGGACATATAGTATTGCTTCCATGAGGAACGCTCGTATAGCTCCACAAGATAACACTTGTCACCTGAGCGGCGTGAAGCAGCACTCATCAGAGAAGGGCAGTGCATTACGAGCCATGCCATCAGATACGTGTAAGGAAGCTCCACCCTAGGGTTCGGAGTCTTCACTTGAGTGATTTCCTTCAACTTGCCTTTTCCTTTTCCCATGCCCTTGTCGACAGGGATGAAGTCATTACAGAGCATCCACAATCCATGCTGAAGATTGCACACCATGGCAGGGAGAAGTCCAAAAGGTCGGCCGTATGCAAGGAGAACTGCTGGATATACCACAGTCATTGCAATTACCTCTTTTGGCAGCGACGACACGACGCATCTCTTCAGCCACAGCATCAAGAAACCGGCAATAAGGCCTCTATTCGATATCGGGGACTGTGCCTGATAATAGTAACTCTTGAATGAGAAACCAGGACCGAATCCACCTTTGTTGGATTCAGTAGTATAGAGCGTTAGCCGGGTCTTGGCAATGCGGCGCTCAATCTCTGTGATGTAAACAGGAGTGTGGCCATGAACGGTCGTTGAACTATCCTTGGAATTCAAATTGGCGAAGAGGTAATCGGCCCATTTCTTATGGCCGATACCTTGGTTACGCACACCTGCTAAGTCAGCACAGATGTGGTAGTGGCACATCATATCCCAATATGTGGCATAGATGCGCTCATCCTTCGCCAGTAGCATGTCCAACTCCTCGGTGGTGGGGATATACTCCTCATAGAGGACTTCGCCCATTGAAAGCCCAGAAACTTCAAACATCTCGTGGAGAGCAAACCCTAGCTCACGCACTGGTGTAAAAAGAGTGCAGGTCTCGGGATTATACATCTCAAGAAAGCAGAAGAAATGATATGCGCTCTGAGGAAACCTGAATTGGACATTTCCAATGGCCTTGAACAGACCAATCTCCTTCAAAATAGGTTCGTGGGAGTCCAACATGTACTGAACAAGGCGTGCCCACCACATGTTGCCGGAAGAGTAAATCCAGCCGGGCATTCTAAAGTCACTAGCCGGGTATTGACCATCTTTTGCCAGGAACTCACTTAAGAAAGTTCTTGCGCAGGTGGGAACTTCTCTTACTGGGAGCTCCTTGCCAAAACGGCCTGGAAGCAAACCAGTAATGCATCTGGGGGACCATTTTGATAAATCCCCTGTGCACCAAATTTGCCCATTGGGACACCATCTTGCTCCTGAGTTAGTCCCCACTTTAACTCCTGAAGCATCGCCAATCTTTGAAGATAGACCAGGGGGTAGCTGCGATCCATTTCGGGCAGAAACATTAAAGCCTCGCCAGAGTTATAAAGCCACATACAATCTTGTTCAGAGAGGATCTCATCGGATTGCTCCATCTGATCCCCCAAGAGGAATGCGGGTTTTCCTAATGCTTCTCTGTTTACATCTTCGAAGGCTGCATCAGTGATAATCTCACGTGCAGTAGTGTGATGATACCTGATCAACTTTTCCTTGTGCCCTCTTGAGTCGGGTTTGTATGAGGCAAGGATGTTGGTGAAGCGAAATTGAGCTGATGGATCAGAACCACCAACAAATCCAAAATAGTGCTTGTGGGGAAGAGCTTCTGCTGAGTACCCTACTGCAAAAAGAACAACCAGAGTTAGAAAATTTTCTACAAAGATAGAAAATTTTCTAAGTATGAATGCGCGAAGCTAAAAGTAACTCCGCGCGAAGCTAAAAATTAGATCGCGCAGATGTCAAATAAGCCTCGCGTTTCAACGCAACTGCTACTCAAAATAGCCTCGCGTTTCAACGCGACTGCTACTCAAATAAGCCTCGCGTTTCAACGCGACTGCTACTCAGATAAGCCTCGCGTTTTAACGCGACTGCTACTCAAAATAGCCTCGCGTTTCAACGCGACTGCTACTCAGATAACCCTCATGTTTTAACGCGACTGCTACTCAAATAAGCCTCGCGTTTTAACGCGACTGCTACTCAAATAAGCCTCGCGTTTTAACGCGACTGCTACTCAAATAAGTCTCACATTTCAACGCGACTGCTACTCAAAATAGCCTCGCATTTCAACGCGTCTGCTAAATCAAATGGCCCCGCGCTTCAAAACACAAGGATGACGCGATAACTTCACGTAAGAAGAAAGTCAGAGACTTTTCTTCTTCTCCAAGCCTTACAGCAGGAGTACGGCGATCTCGCCAGTAAAAGTGTTGATCGATCGGTTAAAAATTAAGCCAAATCACTCTAGAAATGTTTTAAAGAGTCTTGATAAAGAGATTCTTACCCCCAATAGGCGAAATGTGGGCTGGCGCGTCGCTGCCATGGCCGCCGCCACCACTGCTTGCGCCAGTCGCCGATGATGGAGCTACGCGAGAAGTAGCACGAGTTTTGGGTGCCATTGCTGAGGAAAATCGACGGAAAAACGGGAGAAAACTCGATCGAAAGAAGCTCGGGTCGCCTGTACTCTGATCGCCTGAATCTCTAAGTTTCTGGAAAATTCTTAAATGAAGTGAGAAGGAAAAGGAATAGAGATTTCATTTAAATGAAAGAAACCGCCTCTTGGAATTCGGCGCGAGTTTCGGAGAAAATGACTGATCAGTTACTCTCCAAAACGCGAGGTTAATTAGCTTCGCGTGATGATGGAAAACGCGAAGTTATTAACTTCGCGCAACTATGCAAGACGCGAGGATAACCCGGTGCCTTAGCTTCGCGTTCTTATGAAAAACTTAGATTTTTGGTGAGTGCAATTAGGCGCTTCCATCTAAGTTAAGATGATCCTTTTCCGATCATTTGGGTATTAGTAGTTTAAGTTACGCAAATGAGCCTTAGATTATTTTACCAAAATTATAAACCATCTATTTATTGAGCAAGCAAGATTCTTGAAGCCGACAGATAGAGAGGAAAATAATTTGCTCTTTATTCATAAAAGAAGAGATTACAAAGAGAGAGTTATAGCTCTCCCAAAAGCTTCTACATATTCATCACTCATCAATAACCTAATGGCAAGATTCCTCCGCGGGGTGTTGAAGTTCAATTCCAGAGTTTACATACAAGAGATCTCCTCTGCAAATGTCAACTATGATCTGTTTAAAGTTCTTAGTGGATTATCTGAAGATACTGCTACAGGAATCCTAATGAAGATGTGTAAGTTGGATTCAACATGCTACAAGCCCTTAGATGATCATCTGTATTGCTTTGGAAAGCAACAGAGATTGTCATCTAATAGAAATGGTCCTCAAGAAAACTTAATGAGCTGCCACAGAGTTCTTGTAACTCCTTCAAAAGGAGCCAGGGCTTGAAACCTGCAACTATATTGTAAAGCATATGCTTCTGGCTTCCTTAGAGTTACTTTTACTGATGAAAACTGGTAAAGCCTCATGCACTCTTCTTCAAGAAGGATCATGTCCAAGTACTTCACTGCAAAAGAAGAACCATGAGTGAGACAAAAACTCGAAAAATCTTCTAAAGTATGAAAATCGCGGAGCTAAGGATAAACTCCGCGCGCAGTAGAGAAAATAGCCTCGCGATTTAAACGCGACTGCTAAATCAAAATAGCCTCACGATTTCAACGCGACTGCTAAATCAAAATAGCCTCGTGATTTAAACGCGACTGCTAAATCAAAATAGCCTCGCGATTTAAACACGACTGCTAAATCAAAATAGCCTCGCGATTTAAACGCGACTGCTAGTCAAAATAGCCTCGCGATTTAAACGCGACTGCTAGTTAAAGTAGCCCCGTGTTTTAAACGCGAGGATGACGCGATAACTTTGCGTAGAAGAAGATCAGAGTTTTTCTCCGTCTTCTCCTTTCTTCCCAAGCCTTACGGCCGGAGAACGGCGATCTCGCCAGTTCAAAAATGGTTGGTCGGTTAAAAACAAGCCAAAATACTCCAAAATTGATTTAAGGAGTCTAAAAGTTGAGAATTTCTACTTCCAATTGGTGTAGCATGGATTGGCTCGCTATTATGGTCACTGCCTCGGCCGCTGCCGCCGTTGATAACGCTGGCCGCCGATGGTGAGGAGGCATGCAACGCCGTACTCTTCTTAGATGACATCCTAGTGATGGAAAATCTATGGAAAGATGAAGGAAGTTCGGTCGAAGATCGTTCTTTCAAACTGATTCGCCTGAGTTGCCTGAGCTCTAAAGCTCTTGAAGTCCTTCGGATGAGATGAAGAAGAAGATGAGTCAAGGACTCTATTTAAACAAAATTTTCCGTCGCTTGGTATTCGGCGTGGAAATTCAGAGTAATTAATGAAACAATTACTCATTTTTCACTGAAAAAGAAGCTGATTAGCTCCGCATAAGCGAGCAATAATGCGAGATAGACTTGGTATTCTAACTCCGCGTTTTCAGATTAAATAATCCAAAGTATTTCAAAATCTGCTAAGTTCTAAGCCATTTGGAAAACTTTGGAGGGGGTTCTGTTGGCAGTAAAAATTTCTAAGATAAGAAGATTTTCCACAAAAGAACGTGGAGCTAATTCAGTAGCCCCGCGTTTGGTTATATTAACCTTGCGTTTGAACAAAACGAGGGTATGTTTAATAGCTCCGCGTTGATTCCGCAGTCTGGCTAATATTAGCCTCACGTTTGAGTGAAACGTGGAGATGATCAATAGCTCCGCGTTCTGGTTATTTAGCGCCACGTTTTGATGCGATTAAAGCTCCGCGTGAGCAGATAACCAGAATCTCAAATTGGTTGAGATTATGATTTTGGGCTTATCTAAATACCCGAATTGAATCTAATCAGAATTCCATCAAAACTAAGATATTTGATTGGAATCTTTAATAAAGGCGAGTTCTATTTAGATAGAAACTCTTGCATTAACCTGGGGCTATAAATACCTTCCTGGTGAAACCCTGGTGGGTCTTCTTCCTTCTTTTTGGATCCTTTGACAATTCAAGTACGCGAGTGAGCCTTGAAGTCAGAGGTATTCTTTTTCTTCCTTCTGGTTCTTAGAGAATTCAAGTTACGCACAGAGCCTTGAGTTCAGGAAAAACCGGAGAAGATAGTCTACAATCGGCCGTTATCTTCAAGAGAGAAGAGTTCGGCGTTTGATTGTCCAAAGGAGCTGCTCGACAGATCCCATCGCCACTGATCCCACGTTTACTATTGTAAAAGAGAGCGATTGAAGTATAAAATCCTCTCGGTTGTTCTTTTTTTCTTGTTCACTTTCCATTGTAATTCAAGTTTATTCAATGGAAGGAAGCAAAGGAACTTTTGCGGCGAACACAAGGGAAGGGGAGAGACATAGAGCCACAGAGATGGTAAATTTTCTTCTCTATTTCCTATTTTTTTGCTTAGACATGACCTCAACGACTACAGTTTCTCATAATAAAATTCAAAAACATTCTTCATCGCGAGTTCTATTAGTTGAGAAAAATTCCCTTACCAAACACTTATTTCCCTCGTTTACTACAAAATCTGCACATATATTATCTTCCCTCCACATGTATCAAACATGAATTTCAGAGAAGTAACTATACAAGAGGCGAGTATCTTTAAGTAACGGACAACAAGTGTAAGTCATAGAGCACGTGAATTGAGTTAGAAAACCCAAAATATCACCTTCCAATACAATTTAATTTCCCAGAAATTTTTCCATTGCCCATATAAGAACCTCCCATAATCTCTAAATTTCAACATCTAGTACCGAACTATACACAAGTGGAACACTACCTACACCCACCAATCCCCCAGTATCATTCCTCACCACAAAACCGACCACCACCTTGTTACCTTGCATGGAGCTATCAAAATTATTTTGAACCAGCCTTTAGGGAAAGGAACCCAAGACACCCACCTAACATCCAAGGGCTCAGGTACAAGTCCCTCTAATCCCCAAGAAGCTGAAGATCTACAATAGATGGCAGAATGATGAGCTCCCCGTTTGACAGTTAAATTTTCTTAGTTCCAGCAATTACCGCAAAAGCCACCTTCTCCAAATTAATAGGAACCAACTCAAATAATAATCTATTTTTTCCCTTCCAAAATTTTCAACTTGTATACACAAGAATCGACTGGATGAACTTATGTAACATGGGAGCACCCGAACCCCCTCCAGGTAGAATAAATACCCATTCTTCCCAGACTGGTCAGATAAAACGCAAATTCAACTCGACACCTGCGCGCACCCAGACCTCCTTAGACGAAGGACAATGAAGTACAAGATAGACCAAATATTCCTTTGCAAACTATACCAAGGACAATTAGGGAAAACCATGATTTTGCATCAATCCCGGAAGGATCTCGTAATCATGCATCCTAACATAACCTTCCAAATCCAAGTGCGAACTCAGAGCATCACCACTAACCACCATATCCATAGCAAGTTGATAGGTGAGTCAAACTAACACATGTATTTATAAATGATGGAGATGCTAATATCCTGAAGAGGCATACCATGCGACATAATCAAGTTCTCATTGGCTCGACAAGAAATTGGAATAGACGTAATTGCAGCCACAACACTCATGGAAGAGTTGCTCCAACCAATCTATATCCCATATGTGGTTTTGTAAGATAAAATGGCTCATAATAGTACCTAAAACTATCCCAGTGACATATAAAATATCTTTGATAAAGGCAATTTAGAAAACCAAGGATCCACCACACCTCGGATACATTGTCCATTTGTCACTGACCATTGCAACCCTTCTCTCAATATCTCTGCACTACTCGAGATAGCACACCACATCCATGAAGGGGCCCATCTCTTCTGCAAGTCCCAAATAGACGAAGGGACCTTATACTTAGACTTAACATTCTCGTCCACAACGAGCTTTGATGCATCAAAGCATTTCACCAAGAGCTTGGCAAGGCAAGCTCTCTAAACAATATTTAATCTCTGGATACCGACAACCCCCTCCTTGTGTGACCTGCAAATCTGTTTCCATGTGATAAGAGGCATATCACGAGACCCATCACTATTACCCCATAGAAAATGATGGAAATCCTTATCAAGAGTATCAAGAATAGACTTGGGAATCTGACCATTAACAAGCATGAATATGAGCATGGCTGAGAAGACTGATTGTAGCAGTACCTTCCTAGCTGCTAAAGATCACATGTCACACTTCCATCCACTCAACTTACTCTGAACTTTAGAGATTAACCCATCAAAATAGCTCATAAGGGCTCTTTTGCCTCCTACAAAAATACCCAGGTACTTGAATGGCATAGTACCCGCACGGATCGAAATCTAGAGACCCTCCTCCAGTTTCTAGCATCCATATCTTTCCCAAAATAGATAGCGAATTTGTTAAGATTTATGGCCTAACCACTCGCTTCACAATATCTACCTACTATTTGGTTAAGAAGCTTGGCTTCTTGTAGGGTTGTCTGAACCATAATAAAATAATCATCTGCAAATAAGAGGTATGTCAATGAGTCACCTGTACCATCTATGCCTGCTCCCACAAGTCTTCCCATACTTTGCTCCTTTTTCTAAGCCCTGGATAAGATTTCTGATGCAAACAAATAAATACGATGATAGAGTGCATCCCCACTGTAGACCCATAGTTAATGAGAACCAACTTCGTCGGAGATATATTAATTAAGATAGCAAAGAAAGGCTCCTGAATATAACCGATCATCCAACCCACAAATTGTTAGTTAAAGCCAAATCTTCTTAATATGAGCTCAATGAAACTCCAACTCATTCGGCCATAAGCCCTTTCCATATCCACCTCCATATCCACCATGTGCTGAATAAGTCATAGGATGAAGGATTTCCTAAACTAAAAGAATATTATCCGAAATATATCTCCTCAAAATCAATGCCCCTATTTCTCAAAAATAAATTTGGGCAAAAAAATTTTCAACTAGGCAACAAGAATCTTAGTAATCAATTTATAAGAGAAGTTGCGTAAGCTAATGGGGTGATAGTTTTTAAGAAGTTTCATATTATCTATTTTAGGAATCAAGATAACAAAAGTCGCTTTCCACTATTTCGGAAGAATTTAGTAACGAAAAACATGCTTAATGGATGGCACCACATCGCCCTTAATAATCTTGCAATAGTGCTTGTAAAAGTAACCTGAAAATCCATCTGGCCCTGGTGCTTTAATGGCATCCATCGACTGAATTACTATTTCCACTTCTTGCAATATAACTTGTCTATAAAGCTCAGTATTATCAACCTAAGATATTACATCATTAATCAAATTATGGACCAGATTATGAGCACCAATAATCAAAGCATCACCAGCCCTTCTAGATTTAAAGTACGCCAAAAATTCCTCTACAATCTCATCTCTGCCAGTATGAATCTCTCAATCTATTCCCTGAATACCTGTTATAAGATTCTTGGACCATCGAGTCATAACAGCATGATGTAAGAAACAAGAGTTAGAATCACCCTCTTTAAGTTAGGTCAGGCAAAACGTTTGCCTCCACATAAGCTCTTGAAACCGCAGAACATCACACAACTCCTGTTTTGCTGAATATAGAAGTGCCTCTTCCTTCCTGGTGATACCACAATCAGTGTTCTTAGTTTTAAGGACTCAATACGAGATTGGAGGAGCTTGTCTCTTCGGAATATGTTTCCTACCTCATCCCTATTCCAATGTAGCAGTGCCTCCTTCGTATTCTTATTTTTCATTGCAAGGATATGAGTAGGTGAACCTGTCATAGTCACATTCCAACTCTCCCTAAATATGTCAAAAGAATGGGGCATATAGACCCACATCCACTCGAACCTGAATGATTTTGGCCATCCACAATCACCCCCCTCATCCAACCTCATGTTGAGTAGAATAGGGCAGTGATTTGTGACCACCCGAACCAATGTTGCACAATCACATTTTGATGTAACTCAAGCCATTCAGGAGTGCACATAGCATAATCCAACATCTCTCAAATCTTGGAGAACCCTTATTGTTCGTTGCACTATGTAAACTTTGCTCTAATAAAACCAAGATCATATAATCATGCCTCCATGATAAAAGATCGGAAGTCACGAAATTTTTGGCTAACCAAAAACCTACCATATTTCTTCTCTCTTCACTACAATGACATTGTAGTCTCCAATCACCATAACAGGAATATTCACATTGCACACAGTCTCTAATATGTCCCACAACTCCTTTCATTCATTATCCATATTGCTAGCTGATGAGTGCCATATGTTGCATATTTATAGCCTCCACATTATCTATTTTTATATTTAAATAATTTTACTCGGGTAATTTTAGTGTGCTTTTTAGGTAAACCTATTCCTACAAGGAGATGACATAAACTCAGAGCTGGATTAGGAAACCAAGCCCATTAAAAGTGAGCAATGCTACAAGACTAGGATGCTGTAGGGAGTTAAAATTTAATACAGTTATCAAAATCAAAAGAACAAGACGATAGACTTATGAAGAATATAAACCAGGAAATAAGCCTAAGGTTTTGCTACTATTTCGCGGCATTAGCTGCCAATTGGCAGCAAAGTGGGGCCCACTCTGGGTGAAATTTCTGCGGGGCTTCGATATAATTTTGTAGTTTTTCACTTGTACTCAAATTAGAGTTTGATTTTCCGAAGCCTATATATTGGTCGTATCTTTGTAATTTAGGGTTTCATAAAGGAAATATGAAATAATTTTGTACTCGAATTTTAATTAATAAAATTAGGGTTTTGCCAAAGGGGTGATGACCGCAATACCGTACTCCAGAAGTGCGCCATTGTTTTCAAGTTCTTTCTAGTAAGTAGAAATATTTTATTTGCTTTTAGATATATTTAACTTCTTTCTAGTATAGATTTATTTGTTTTGTAGTATAGATTTAGCTTGTTTTCTAGGAAAATAGAATTTTTCATGACTTCCATAAATAAATATAGGTTTTTAATAATTAGTACTATAAGTAACTAATTTGTCTTAGTCATAGGATGTAGATGAAATTAAATTAATAAATCTAACATGGATTTATCTCATCTTCTTTCTAAAAAGAAATAAAGTCATAATTTTTCTATAAATGAATAAAAGATAGATTTCATAAATCATAATTCTTTGATAGATTATGCTTAATTCCTATTTTGATAATCTATACTTAGATGAGATTTGGAATTTATATTCTTTGTTTTTATTTATAGAATTATTAACAAGATTTTTCTATAAATAAATTAAAAAGAATAAACTTGTAAATCTAATTTCTTTTATAGGTTATACTTAAGTTTGGTTTTCTGATAGCCTATACTTAGATTAAGGTTTGAATTTTATTTTTTTGAATTTGTTTATAAAATTATCTACTAGATATAATTTGTTTTTAAGAAATATGTTATTTTTGATGATATATAATTGCACATTACTTGATAGGTCATACTTAGGGGTACTTGATAAAAATCAAATTAAAAAAAATCACCTTTTTAATGTGTTACTTAATCGTGCATAATTAAAAAATTAGGAAGAAAGAGATAATTCATTGTTAGGCTATTACTCTAGTGGATTCGAAATCCTAGGCTAAACTTTAGGACTTAAAAACTAATCCTCTCAATTTAGAATCTCATAGTTAACTTGATAGAACTAAAAAAATTAGTGAGAATAGTAAAACACTCTAAATCCTTATAGGAACGACCTGTATAGTGCTATACTGATAATGTGCATTTGCAGTAAATATTTCACATCAAGTTTTTGGAGCCGTTGTCGGGAATCGATAGTGTTTTTCTTACTTTTTCTAATGTTTTACGGGTTAACAGTGTGTGTTGAGTGTGTAGGGATCTGGAAGTTTAGATATAGAAGCAAAAAGGGACTAGAAGAGTCTCGGAAGTGCACCACAAAAACCAGAGCACAAAACTCTATGGTTTTGTTGCTAAATAGCAGTAATTGCCGCCATTTAGCAACACTTTTGATGGGTTTCTCCCCTCTTTTTCCCTAATTCTGTATTTTGGGTCCTTGGTTCTGTAAAAAAAATACAAAAAAAATTAACTTATCTTTGATCATATTCTTACACCGTTTCATCTTCACCACACCCCACTTCTTGCATTAGTTTAGGAAACTTACGCATCCACTTACGGTCATTGGTTCATGCCACATTGGACCCGTGATCAATTTGGTTGACTAGTGAGATCAGATTTGTTCATGGGAGACAAGATGGATCAACCGATCCCGATTCTTCAGGATCGATATTACCCGTTGCGCACATCACTATCATCATGCATCAAACTTCCACACGCAGTGGGTAATCACTATGAATTGAAGCCGCAGTAAATCCGCATGCTTTCTAAAATCACTGATTCTGATTCTTAGGATGCATACCTCTTTATCAGTGAATTTCAGAAAGTGTGCATGATGATTAAATTGCAGCATTTGTTGGAGGATGCAATTAAGCTCTGATTCATTCTATTTGCTCTCAAAGGTAACGCCAAGAAGTGGCTGTACAGTATACCTATTGATTCAATCACTACTTGGAATGAATTCGTCATGGTGTTTCTTAAAAGGTATTATTCCATGCATAAGATGGCTAGAATTCGGAATCAAATTAATCAATTCTGTCAAGTGTTGGGAGAACCCTTTAAGAAATACTTTGAACGGTTCAAAAATTTGCTAGCTCAGTGCCCTCACCATGCGATAGAAAAGTGGCGGTTGTGTCAAATTGTGTACGAAGGACTCGATTACATATCCAAAACTCTTCTTAAGTTCATGTGTCAAGGGGAGTTCATAAGAAAGAATGAGGATGAAGCATAAGACTTTCTTGAGGACCTATTGTGGAAAACTATGCTATGGGAGAGTCCCGCTGAGAAATCTAGTACATCAACTTCTGCGCATAATAGTGGGATCTATAGCGTTGATAGCTCTATAACTGCCGAAACTAAGATTGCATCCCTTATGTAGAAAATTGAGGCGTTGGAGACTCCTAGTACTCCACCGGTGGGTCAAGTAAATCAAATTCAAGTTCCCACATGCTTTAATTGCGGAACTTTGAATCATGTTATGGAGGAGTATCTATTATTAATGAATCACATGGGTCCCACACTTAAGCAGGCTAACGTTTTGTATCAACAACCCATGAATAATCCCTACGCTCCTACATACAATCTTGGCTGGATGAATTATTTAAATCTCTCATGGGGTCAGGGGCAATATCAGGGAGCCCCTAACCCTAACATGCAGCCTCCAACCAATGATCAGTTTCCAAGACCAAAAGTGGGTGCTTATCAACACCAAAACGCTTCAAATCAAAGAAACAACCAGAATAGACTACCTGTGCATAATCAATTATATCCACATCAACGGTCTAATAATGATTATGATAGACGGCTAATGACACTTGAAAGAGATGTGGGGAACCTTTTCAAGATGACGTCCAATTTAGAGACACAAATGCAAAATTTAATGAAAGTGTCTACTAACTTTATACAATGGACCGACCAATAACTTCTTGCAAGATTTCAGTCGATCAAAAATATAGAGTAGCAGGTTAGACAGTTAGCTACATAGATGAGTGAGCGGGAGCTGGGTACCTTTCCGAGCTAACCAATAATGAACCTAAACTCTAACTCATCTCAGTCTGTTTTATCCCATGTTCACCAATGCAATATTATTCACACGCTCAGATCTGGCAAGAAAATGGAAATAATGGAGCCATATCCCATGATTTTACTCATACTATTTCCCATGCTACACTATCTTTTCCATCTCTTTCTCCATATCTTCCTCCAACACCTCCATTACCATCACATGATCATTTGGATGAACCTGTTTCTAAACCGAAAGCACCATATCCCAATTGGCGTAGAAAGTCTTCACTACAAGTGGAGAAGATTCTTGAAACATTTCAGTAGGTGAAGATTAATATTTCACTCCTTGATATTATACAATAGATTCCTACTTATGCCAAGTTTCTTAAGGATTTGTGTACTAAGAAACGAGTAAGAAATATTCCTGAGAATATTTTTCTTGCTACTAATATATCGCAAATCCTCTCTAACTCTTTACCTGTCAAATACAAAGATCCATGTTCCTCCACAATCTCATGCACCATTGGGAATGCTACATCTGATAGGGTATTGCTTAATCTAGGAGTAAGTGTTAACTTGCTTCCTTACACTGTTTATTAGTAACCGGGTTAGAAAAACTTTAACGTACCAATCTCACATTACATCTAACTGATTGTTCGATCAAGAGACCACTTAATATGGTTGAAGATGTGTTCATTAAGGTCAGTGAGTTAATCTTTCCTGTAGACTTCATTGTCTTAGAAACAAGCCGATTTCCAATCCACAGAATTAAATTTCCGTTATCTTAGATAGACCATTCTTTGTAACATCAAATACATTAATTGATTGCAGGAGTGGCCTCATGAAGCTATCATTTGAGAATATAACTGTGGCATTGAACATATTCAATATGGATGAGCACACAACGAGCTTTCTCATTGAGGTAAACATGATTTATAGTTTGCACTCTCATTCTACCTCTTGCACTGATGATGAACCCTCATTAGAGCAAATTTTCAAAGATAAACTCATATTATTAGATGAATTGGTACATACTGATTCTATATATAATGATCTTGTGCAAGTGTGCCATTGATTTATGAGCAAAGTTTTGAGGATTTGATTGCAGATAAGCTCGCATTACTTCATGAGTTAGAAGAGCCACCACCACATTCACTTAATCATATAGCACTCTTTTCACCTCACAATATTTCTACTTGTATACTTGTTACTAACGATAATTGACAGGTTTATAATAAAGAATTCTTTAACCCAATTATTAATGCTTACATGTGGATAAAGAAAAAGCGAGGGCGGCATAAGATACAGATAGGTAATTTCGTGCCTTGTAGGAGGATAATGAGATACAATAATGCGCCCACTTGATGTTTAAAATGCAAGCACTTTGAAAGTGGGAAGCGATCGAGAGGTCGTAACTGCTTTCCATGTATTAATAGGGTGATGATATTAAAATCTTAACTTTTTACGTCTCTTATTATTTGTATAGTATTTGTAAAATAGTTTCAATATTTATTTTACCATCCTTGATTTGTGTATATGGGCATACACGAGTTTAGGTGTAGGAGAGTGGATAAGGGTATTTTCTTCATATTTTTCTAGTATTTTTTGTTTTTTTTAGAATTTTTATTTTATTTTTAGATTTTTGGATTTAAACACTTCAGGTAGTTTTTAGGGTAACTAATTAAAAAAATAATAAAAACTGAAAAAAATATTTTTATTATATATTTTCATTAATTGATCAATCTAATTACAAAAAAAAAATAAATTTAGATTTGAAATTCGATAGGAGAGTATATTGGATGATGCACTCAAAATTTTCTGAAAAAGATTAAAATCCGAAAAATAAATACCACTAATAGTAATTATGAGATAAGTATACATCAATTTTTCACTTCATAATAGTTTATTAGATTAAGAATAAAGATGATAACGATTGAATAAGTCTTCTCTCTTTAAACAAGAAAAAATAGGGGTGAGCCTGGTATTAAGGATATAGACTCAGAAATGAAAAAAAAGTGAGAAGAAAAAGAGGGGTGAGCTAGTATTAAGGCAATAGCCACAAAAAAGACAAAAAATAGTATAATCCGAGTAATCGAATACTTTGCGCCTAAACAAGCGTGGATATTCATATGAAATGTGAAATATTCTCAAAAAAAAAATATTATTAGAGAGGAGATGAATCATGAGTTAGAATTGGAGTCCAAAGCCAAATTAGATTATCACACGTGCTTGTAGATGTATAGGAGCTAATGGATTATTTGTTAGTGGGAATTGAAATATAGGATTTGAATTTTTTATTAAAATGATAAGTGTATCTGATATGATGCTTGATTTGAAAATTGATAATCTAAATGCGTTATTGAGTTTGTATATTAGTGAGATTAATTGAAGAAAATATTTAAAAAGAAAAAAAGAGAAGATTTTTTCTTTCTTTTGTATACAATATTTATTTTTATTAATTTTTTGTTATCCTTATTTTTCTTTTTTTTATTCTTTAATCTATTTACTTCATGAATTTTTGAAAGAAATGTAAACTGATGAGTATCATATATTATATTTTTCCTCCCATACTTTATCTATTTTTGTATATAAATAAATGCTACTCAGGTATTTTTAGTGTCCTTTGCAGGTAATCCGATTTATACAAGGAGATGGCATGAAATCAGAGTTGGACTAGGAAATCAAAGGCCGAAAAATTTCTAAAGTGGGCAAGACTACAAGATCAAATTACTGTAGAAAGTAAAAGTCAAATACAATCAAGCAAATAATGAGTACAAGACAAGATACTCCTGTAGAAGAAATATCAGGCCAATTGGGCTTTCTTTAGTCGCTAATTGGCTGTTTATAACACCAAATAGCGGTCAAACAGTGGCCGTTCCACAGAAATTTTCTTCGAGGGCTTAATTATAAATTTGTAGTTTTTTTGGTTCTGCTAGAAATAGGGTTTGGTTTCCGAGGCCTATATATTGGCCGATCCTTGTATTTTGACGGGATTCTGGAATTTTTGTACTCGTTTTCTGATTAATAAAGTTAGGGTTTTTGCTAAAGGTTGACGGCCACAACACCGTGTTCCAGAGGTAAACCATTGTTCTTAAGATTTTTACTTGCTTTCTAGATAGAGTTTATCGCTTTCTAGTTTAGGTTTTACTGCTTTCTAGATTAGGGTTTATCATTTCATGAATAAAAATTTGATCTTCCTTAGTAAAAATATGAGTAGCTAATTAGATTAGCTCAAGGATGTAGATGAAGTTAAGATCCACCATGTAATTATTTTCTAATATTTTTCTTCTTAAATAAAATTAATAAAGACATGATTTTTCAATAAAAAGATTAAAATACAAGGACTCAAAGATTAGGACTTTGATAGATTATACTTGAATTAGGTTTCTTGATAATCTATACTTAGTTAGGGTTTGGGGTTGCTGGTTTTATCTTTTTCTTTGAATTATCTAAAAAAATTAGTTTGTTTTTATAAGAAATGGCATTTTTGATGAGTTATACTTGCACAACACTTGATAGCTCATCCTTAGGGCACTTTAAGTAAAAATTAAACTAAAAAGATCGAATTTTTATGATAGAAGAAAATAATAGAAGTAAGAACATGGTTGGAAATTAGTGGATTCTAGATCCTAGGCTATTTAGATTAATTCAAGTTCAAGCTAGAATTTTTGGTTAGTTCGTTAGACTAAGGAAAGAGTAAGGAACGCAGAAACACCTTAGATCCCTGTGAGATGACCTGTACAGCGCTACAACGATATTGTGCGCTTGCAGTAAATTATCATATCAAGTTTTTGGCGCTGTTATCGGGGATCGACGGTGTTTTTCTTTCTTTTTCTACTGTTTTACTGGTTAACAGTGTGTGTGAGCGTACAAGAAATAGAAATTGCAGATACAGAAAGATTTAAAGGATTGGAAGAGCCTCCGAACCAAGTGAAGAAAAGCACAAAGTCAAATTCGCTAGTTTAGCCGCTATTCAGCGGGTAAAACCGCTATTTAGCGGCCGAAAAGGTACTTTCTGAACCCAAATTTTCTCTGTTTCTGTAGTTTTGTTTCCTGGTTCTGTAGAAAAATTAAAAAAAAATAATTAGGAACAGTAGAAATCACATTTTTATTTGATCATATCTATTCCACCGTTTTATCTCTCCACCACACCCCACTTCTTGCATTAGTTTAAGAAGTTCACGCATACACTCACGGTCGCTGGCTCATGCCACATTGGACCCGTGATCAATTTGGTCGACTTGTGAGATCAGATTTGTTCATAGGAGACAAGATGGACCAGCCGATTCCGGTCCTTCAGGATCGATGTTACCCGTTGCGTACATAATTACCATCATGCATCAAACTTCCACACGTAGCGGGTAATCACTATGAATTGAAACCGCAGTACATTAGTATGCTTCCTAAATTCACTGGTTCTGATTCAGAAGATGCATATCTCTTTATCAGTGAATTATGCGTAATGATTAAACTGCAAAATTTATCGGAGGACGCAATGAAGCTCTGCTTCATCCCTTTTGCACTTAAGGATAATGCCAAGAAGTGGTTGTACAGTATGCCTACTGATTCAATCACTACTTGGGATGAATTCGTTACAGTATTTCTCAAGAAGTATTATCCTACGCACAAGACGGCAAGAATCAGAAATCCAATTAATCAATTCCGTCAAGTGCTAGGAGAACCCTTCTGGAAATACTTAGAACGGTTTAAGGATTTATTAACTCAGTGCCCCCACCATGCGATAGAAAAGTGGTGGTTGTGTCAAATCTTATACGAAGGACTTGATTACACATCCAAAACTCTTTTGGAATCCATGTGTCAAGGGGAGTTTATGAGGAAAAACGAGGATGAAGTATGGGACTTTCTTGAGGACCTATCGTGGAAGACCATGCAGTGGGAGAGTCCCGCTGAGAAGTCTAGTGCATCAACTTCTTCACATAAGGGTGGGATTCATAGCGTCGATAACTCTATAGCTGCTGAAGCAAAAATCGCAGCCCTTATGAGTAGAATTGAGGCACTGGAGACTCCTAGTGCTCCACCAGTGGGTCAAGTGAATCAACTCTAAAGTCCCACATGCTTTAATTGCGGAACTCCCAATCATGTTATGGAGGGGTGTCCATTGTTAGTAAATCCTATTGGTCCCACACTTGAGCAGTCTAACGCCATGTATCAAAGACACGTTAATAATCCATACGCTCCGACATACAATCCTGGTTGGAAGAGCCATCCAAATCTCTCATGGGGTCAAGGGTAATATCAGGGAGCCCGAACTCCAACATGCAGCCTCCAGCTACTGGTCAGTTCCCAAGACCAAATATGGGTGCTTATCAACACCCAAATTCTTCAAACCATGGGAACAACCAGAATAGACCACCTGCACAAAACCACTCATATCCACAACAGGGGTCTAATAATGATCAAGAAAAGCGACTTCAATCACTTGAGAAGAATGTTGAAAATCTTCTCAAGTCTCAGTCCAACCTTGACACATACATGCAGAATCTTATGAAAGTGTCAACTGATTTTATTCAAAGAACAGATCAGCACCTGCTCGTTAACTCTCAATCTATTAAGAATTTAGAGTAGCAGGTTGGACAATTAGCAAATCAAATGAGTGAACGTGGCAAGGGCACTTTTCCAAGTCAACCCATAACAAATTCTAATGTCAGTTCCTCAAATTTGAATCAGTCACATGTCAACCAAATTAATATCGTTCACACACTTCGATCTGGCAAACTGTTGACAATCACGTAGCCATGCCACCTGATTCCACTCCTATTGCATGGCAAGCTACACTCCCTAATACCACGATTCCATTATCACCTCATGATTCATCATTATCATCATCCCACGATCTACCGACTAGCACGACAGAAGAATCTGATCCTTCTAATTCTGATCCTCCTAGTGACCATACTTATAAGCCAAAGGCTCCCTATCCAAATCGATTGAAGAAAAATTCTCCTCAGGTGGAGCACATTCTTGAGTTATTCAAGCAAGTTAAGGTCAATGTTCCTCTTCTTGATGCAATCCAACAAGTACCTGCTTATGCAAAATTCTTAAAGGATTTATGCACAAAGAAGAGAACAACCAATGTTCCAAATAAAGTCTTCCTAGCTGCTAACATATCTAGCATCCTCTCTCAGTCAGCACCCGTAAAGTATAAAGACCCTGGAAGTCCTACTGTCTCCTGCACTATAGGGACTACAGTGATTGAAAGGGCTTTACTAGATTTAGGAGCAAGTGTCAACTTGCTTCTTTATTCAGTGTACCGGCAGTTAGGACTGGGAGAGTTGAGACCTACAAAGATTACGTTACAGCTAGCTGATAGATCTGTGAAGACACCTATGGGAGAGATTGAGGATGTCTTGATTAAGATTGGGGAGTTTATCTTCCCAGTTGATTTCATAGTCCTCGAGACTCAACCTGTGGTGAATCCACACCATTGTATCCCAGTTATTTTGGGACGTCCATTCTTGGCTACTCTCATGCTGTTATTAATTGCCGGAGTGGATCGATGAGACTTTCCTTTGGAAATATGACACTTGACTTGAATATATTCAATCTAGGGCGCCAACCAAGTGATCCACATGACGAGCCCCTAGAAGTGAATATGATCCAAGGGTTGTCCAGTGAGCACCAAGAGGAGAAACTCTTTGATGAGCTGAATGGTTTAGTTGATGAGAGTGTATTCTTGGAGACGCTCAATGAATCATCTAATTATGTATCTTCCACTCAATGGAAACTTCCACCTGAGCCATTGATGACTGAACTATGAGTTCAGTTACGACCATCTATTGAGTGTCCACCTGAGCTTAAGATGAAGACCCTTCCGAGTCATCTCAAGTACGCTTTCTTGGGTGAACACGACACACTACCAGTCATTATCTCTGCAGAATTGACTGACGCTCAGGAGGAAAAACTCATATCAGTGTTCAAAGCACATAGGAAAGTCATAGGCTGGAGTATGGCCGATATTAAGGGGATAAGTCCTTCTATAGTGCAGCATAGAATTCATTTACTAGACAATGCATGACCTACAAGAGATCCTCAGCGTATGTTGAATCCGGTAATGAAAGAAGCTGTGAGGAAGGATATTCTAAAGTGTCTTGACAATGGGATTATCTATCCTATCTCTGATAGCGCATAGGTAAGCCCAGTTCAAGTAGTGCCTAAGAAATCCGGAATCACTGTAGTCAAGAACGATGCAAATGAAATTATCCCGATGCGTTTGCAGACGGGATGGCGAGTCTGCATTGATTATAAGAAGCTTAATGCTGCAACTAGGAAGGACCATTTCCCCTTACCATTTATTGATCAGATGTTGGAACGGTTGGCTGGACATAAGTTCTATTATTTTCTAGATGGATACTCTGGCTACAACCAAATTTCCATCGCTCCGGAGGATCAAGAAAAGACCAATTTCACATGTCCATTCGGCACCATTGCATACAGACACATGTCCTTTGGGTTATGTAATGCACCTGCCACCTTCCAAAAGTGCATGGTAAGTATTTTCTCTGACATGGTTGAAAGATTTCTTGAAATTTTTATGGATGATTTTTCTATCTTCGGAGATTCATTCCAAGAGTGTCTAGATCATTTAGAGTTAGTTCTCACGTGTTGTCATGAGAAGTATTTGACACTCAATTGGGAAAAATACCATTTTATGGTCAAAAATGGCATAGTGCTAGGGCATGTCATCTCAAAGAATGGTATCGAGGTTGACAAAGCCAAGGTAGACCTCATCAATAATCTGCCACCTCCGCGATCAGTGAAAGATATACGATCCTTTCTTGGTCATGCTGGTTTTTATAGAAGATTTATCAAAGACTTTAGCAAAATTGCTAGGCCTTTGACACATCGACTAGCCAAAGAAGTACCATTCAATTTCACACATGATTGTCTAAGAGCATTTGAGTAGCTCAAGAAGGCGCTGACCACCACTCCTATTATTCATGCGCCAGACTGGAGCTTACCCTTCGAGCTCATGTGTGATGCATCTGATTACGCTATCGGTGCCGTCCTTGGTCAACGTATTAATAAGAAGCCACATGTGATTTACTATGCAAGTAGGACACTCAATGCCGCCCAGTTGATTTACTCTACCACAGAGAAAGAGCTTCTGGCAGTCGTCTTTGCACTTGAGAAGTTTCGTTCCTACTTGATTGGATCACGAATTATAGTATACACTGATCATGCTGCTTTGAAATACTTGTTAACCAAGAAAGATGTAAAAGCAAGGCTTATTCGATGGATCCTCTTGCTACAAGAGTTTGATCTTGAGATATTAGATAAGAAAGGTGCTGATAATTCAGTAGCTGATCACTTGTCTCGTCTGTCCAACGCTCCAACTAATTCGTGCCCCATAAACGAATCATTTCCTGACGAGCAACTGTTTGCATTGATGCACGAACCATGGTTTGTTGACATTGTGAACTATCTTGTGACTAAGGAGATTCCATCCTATTGGTCTAAGCAAGATCGATATACATTCTTGTCCCAAGTAAAATTCTTTTACTGGGATGAACCATATATGTTCAAATATTGTCCAGACCAGATCATACGTCGATGCATACCTAATGATGAGATACAAAGTGTCCTATCTTTTTGTCATGATTTAGCTTGTGGAGGACACTTTGGTTCCAGGAAAACGGCTGAAAAGGTATTGCAGAGTGGTTTCTATTGGCCAACTCTTTTCAAAGACGCCGTGGAATATTGCAAAGCATGCACACGATGCCAATTCGTAGGCAAAATTTCACGGTGCAATATGATGCCTCTGCAACCCATCCTTGAGGTCGAAATTTTTGATGTATGGGGTATAGATTTTATGGGACCGTTACCCAACTCGTTTGGAAACAAATGCATATTAGTCGTTGTCGATTATGTTTCCAAATGGGTAGAGGCAATAGCCGCAAAATCGAATGACAATAAAGTCGTTGTCAAGTTCTTGAAAGAGAATATCTTTTCTCGATTTGGCGTTCCTCGAGCTATTATTAGTGATAATGGTACCCATTTTACCAACCGGTCATTTGAGGCGCTTATGCGGAAATATTCCATTACCCACAAATTAGCTACAGCGTATCATCTGTAAACTAGTGGGCAAGTGGAAGTTTCCAATCACCAAATCAAACTGATTTTGGAGAAGACAGTAAATCACAATAGAAAAGATTGCTCTTGTAAACTAGCGGATGCATTATGGGCCTATCGTACCGCTTATAAGACTAATCTAGGTATGTCTCCATATCGTTTAATATTTGGAAAAGCGTGTCATTTACCGGTGGAGCTTGAGCATAAGGCTTTATGGGCAATCAAATTTCTAAATTTTGAGCTCGAAAAAGCTGGCGAGCAGCGGAGATTACAAATTAATGAGCTTGATGAGATTAGACGGGATGCATACGAGAGTGCTAAGATTTATAAAGAGAAAACTAAAGTGTTTCATGACAAAGCGATCATTCGCAAGTTATTTGCTCCTGGAAAAAAAGTTCTCCTATATAATTCGAGGCTACATTTATTTCCCGGAAAATTGAGGTCGAGATGGAGTGGACCGTACATAGTACGGACGGTGCACCATCACGGTGCAATTGATCTCGAGGATCCTAAAAATGGTAGTTTATTCAAAGTAAACGGTCACCGATTAAAACCATTTTTAGAACCTCAAGAAAGCGATAACGTGGAGGTCGTGACACTTCACGATCCAATTTATGCGTAAAGGCATGTAGTCATGTGTATAATAGCATGTATATTATGTTACTAACATGATGCAGGGTTTTAAAGCAAAATTAGGGAAAGATGAGGAGCTGACTGTAATTTCCATCTCTATATAAACCCAAGTAGCCCTCTTCTTCCCCAAATCCATTCTTCCAAAACCCTAGCTGCCCCCCTCCCTTCCCCACTTCCTCCTTTGGCTTTTGCTTCTCTCTTTGCAGGACTATGTAGGATCGTCAATATTTTCTCTGATCAGTAGTGCTCCAAAGATCTACCTCACCAGAATAGATACTCTTCCTGAAGCTCTCAGCCAACTGTGAAGATAAAGCCGCCAAATAGCGGCTTTAACCGCCATTCAGCGGCCATTTCTTGGATTTTTTCCCTGAAACTTCAAGGCGGGTACTCTTATTCTCTTATCTATTTACTGGTTTGATTAGATTTCAAATTTATAATTACAGTACGATATAATGGGTAGATTTGCTTGTGAGAAGTTTTTCGGAGAAATTTTTGCGGCATTTAGTGTTTATTTTGCCGCTGCGATCGAAACTCTGGGTTGGAATTACCTCATTTATTCACCTAATGAATTCTACATCCCAGAGTTGGTGGTGGAATTTTATGCGAGTTTTGCAAAATTCGACATTTCGGACAATCGCAAATCCATAAACCTCCATTGGTGCGGCTAATTATATGAAATGCACGCAGTGGCCATCTCGGCTTCTACGGGTATCCTCCTTCACACCGGAAATCACACTCCCGGTAGGATTGAGGATTATCTTACACGGATGGGCCCAAACTGCAAAATAACACGTGATAAAGAGATCAACAGAAAGACACTCTATCGCAATATTCACTCAACTTGCCGCTGGGTCAACACTAATGTTATAGGCATTACACATATATCATCTTTTTAAACGCCCACACTTTATGTTGTTGATTGTATTATGCGTCAAGATACTCACTTCTGTATGTGCACACAGCTACTCGACACTATTATTGATGCTAAGATGTGGTCGGGGACTAGTTTGCCTCTGCCGTGTTTAATTACACAGTTATGTCGCAAGTTTATACCTAGTGCCGAATTTGACGCATACGCACCCTCACGCGTGTTTATTACTACCGAACATATTTCAGTGACATATCATGCTGCTCTTTCAGAAGATTGGAACAGATATGCTGATAACGAGAATATATATGCCACTGACTTGACACAAGAGGAGGAACATGATGCCTTTTTTGACCAAGACTTGCCAGCTGATCCCACTGAGCAAATCAATGTTGTTTGGCAAGGTCTTGGAAAAATTTGGCACCGGTTGAAACAAATTGATAGGGGTGAGTCTTCTACAGCACGAGCACGTCCTGCACCCGGTGAGTCTAGTAGAAGGCAAAGAGGACGGCACCAATGATTTGTGTATGAGAGCATACACAAGTTTAGGTGTGGGGGATTGTGTTGGGAGATTTTTATTTTTTTTAGGATTTTTAGGATTTTATTTTTATGTTTATTTTTAGGTTTTTGGGTTTCTTTATTTTACACTTTGGGTAGTTTTTAGGGTGACCAACACAAAAAAAAAAAATTATTTTCATCAATAGATCAAACTAATTACAGATAAAGGAACAAATTTAGATTTGAAATTGGATATGAGAGTAGATTGGACGATACACTTTGAATTTTATGAAAAAGATTTAAATCCGAAAAATAAATATCACTAACAGTAGTTTTGAGGCAAGTATACATCTATTTTTCACTTCACAATAGTTTATTAGGTTAAGAATAAAAATGATAACGAATGAGTAAGTCTTCTCTCTCTAAAAAAAAAAAGAAGTGAGAATAAAGTAATGGGGTGCGCCTGGTATTAAGGCAATAGCCTCAAAAGTAAAAAAAAAGAGTATGATCCAAGTAATCGGGTATTGTGCGCCTAAGTAAGCGTAAATATTCGCATGAAAGGTGAAATATTTTAAAAAAAAGAGAAAAAAAGAAAAGAGTATGAACTGAGTAATCGGGTATGTTGCGCCTAAGCAAGCGTAAATATTCGCATGAAAGGTGAAATATTTAAAAAAAAAGAAAAAAAAAGAGAAAAAAAATTGTTATGAGAGAGGAGATGAATCATGAGTTAGAGTTGGAGTCCAAAACCAAAATAGACTATCACACATGCACGTAGATGTATATGAGCAAATAAATTATCTGTTAGTAGGTATTGAAAGATAAGATTTAAATTTTTGATTAAAATGATAAGTATATCTGATATGGGCTCGATTTAAAAATTGATAATGTAAATGTGTTCTTGAGTTTGTATATTAGTGAGACTAATTGATGAAAATATTATAAAAAAAAGGATGATTTTTCTTTCTTTTGTATAAAATTTTTATTTTTCTTGATTTTTAGTTATCCTTATTTTTCTTTTCTTTACTCCTTAATCTATTTTCTTCTTGAATTTTATGGGTGTATTCACTGCAAACCCTCACGAGACACAACTCGTCCACTAGGGTAACTTAGGGGTTTAAAAGATTGTTGCACGTGCTAAGTGCAATCGCGATTCCTGCGAAAGTGAGTTAGAATTTTTATTTTTCTTTTTAGGTTTAGGTTTTGCTCGAGGACTAGCAAAAAATAGGTGTGGGGGTGTGATGAGTATCATATATTGTATTTTTCCTCCCATACATTATCTATTTTTGTATATAATTAAATGCTACTCAGGTATTTTTAGTGTCCTTTGTAGGTAATCCGATTTATACAAGGAGATGGCATGAAATCAGAGTTGGACTAAGAAATCAAAGGCCGAAAAGTTTCTAAAGTGGGCGAGACTACAAGATCAAATTACTGCAGAAAGTAAAAGTCAAATACAGTCAAGCAAATAATGAGTACAAGACAAGATACTCCTGTAGAAGAAATATCAGGCCAATTGGGCTTTCTCTAGCATCTAATTGGCGGTGTATACAGCGAAATAGCGGCCAAACAGTGGCCGTTCCACAGAAATTTTCTTCAAGAGCTTAATTGTAATTTTTAGTTTTTTTGGTTCGGCTAGAAATAGGTTTTGGTTTCCGAAGCCTGTATATTGGCCGATCCTTGTATTTTGACGGGATTCTGGAATTTTTGTACTCATTTTCTGATTAATAAAGTTAGGGTTTTTGCTAAAGGTTGACGGCCACAACACCGTGTTCCAGAGGTAAACCATTGTTCTTGAGATTTTTACTTGCTTTCTAGATAGAGTTTATCGCTTTCTAGTTTAGGTTTTACTGCTTTCTAGATTAGGGTTTATCATTTCATGAATAAAAATTTGATCTTTCTTAGTAAAAATATGAGTAGCTAATTAGATTAGCTCTAAGATGTAGTTGAAGTTAAGATCCACCATGTAATTATTTTCTAATATTTTTCTTCTTAAATAAAATTAATAAAGACATGATTTTTCAATAAAAAGATTAAAATACAAGGACTCGAAGATTAGGACTTTGATAGATTATACTTGAATTAGGTTTCTTGATAATCTATACTTAGTTAGGGTTTGGGATTGCTGGTTTTATCTTTTTCTTTGAATTATCTAAAAAATTTAGTTTGCTTTTATAAGAAGTAGTATTTTTGATGAGTTATACTTGCACAACACTTGATAGCTCATCCTTAGGGCACTTTAAGTAAAAATTAAACTAAAAAGATCGAATTTTTATGATAGAAGAAAATAATAGAAGTAAGAACATGGTTGGAAATTAGTGGATTCTAGATCTTAGACTATTTAGATTAATTCAAGTTCAAGCTAGAATTTTTGGTTAGTTCGTTAGACTAAGAAAAGAGTAAGGAACGCCGAAACACCTTAGATCCCTGTGAGACGACCTGTACAGTGCTACAACGATACTGTGCACTTGCAGTAAATTATCACATCAGAAACCCTCATGAGACACAACTTGTCCAATATGGTAATCTAGGGGTTTAAATGTTTGTTGCAGTGCTAAGTGCAATTGCGATTCTTGTGAAAGTGAGTTATGATTTTTTTTTTAGGGTTAGGTTTTACTCGAGGACTACTAAAAGATAGGTGCGGGACTGTGATGAGTATCATATGTTGCATATTTATAGCCTCCATATTAACTATTTTTGCATTTAAATAATACAACTCGGGTATTTTAAGTGTATTTTTCAGGTAAAACTATTCGTACAAGGAGATGATATAAACTCAGAACCGGATTAGGAAACCAAGCCCAGAAAAAAGTTAAAAGTAAGCAAAGATACAAGACCAGGATGCTGTAGGGAGTCAAAATTCAATGCAGTCATCAAAATCAAAAGAACAAGATAAAAGACTCATATAGAAGAAAAACCAGGAAACAAGCCTAGGGTTTTGCTGTTATTTTGCGGCAAAGTGGGGCCCACTCTGAGTGAAATTTCTGTGGAGCTTCGATATAATTTTGTAGTTTTTCACTTGTACTCAAATTATGGCTTGATTTTTCGAAACCTATATATTGGTTGTATCCTTGTAATCTAGGGTTTTATAGAGGAATTAGGATATAATTTTGTACTTGAATTTGAATTAATAAAATTAGGGTTTTGCCGAAGGGGTGATGGCCGCAATACCATGTTCCAGAGGTGTGCCATTGTTTCAAGTTATTTCTAATAAGTACAAGTATTTTATTTACTTTTTAGATAGATTTAATTGTTTTCTAGTATATATTTATTTACTTTGTAGTATAAATTTATCTTGTTTTCTAGGAAAATAGAATTTTTCATGGCTTTCATAAATAAATAAAGGTTTTTGATAATTAGTATTATGAGTAACTAATTTGCCTTATCCCCAGGATGTAGATGAAACTAGTTTAATAAACATGGATTTATCTCATCTTTTTCCTAAAAAGAAATAAAGTTATGATTTTTCTATAAATAAATAAAAGATAGATTTCGTAAATCATAATTCTTTGATAGATTATGCTTAATTCATATTTTGATAATCTATACTTAGATGAGATTTGGAATTGATATTCTTTGTTTTTATTTAAGAATTATTAAAAAGATTTTCCTATAAATAAATTAAAGAGAATAAAATTGTAAATCTAATTTATTTGATAGGTTATACTTAAGTTTGGTTTTTGATAGCCTATACTTAGATTAGGGTTTGAATTTTATTTCTTTGATTTTGTTTATAAGATTATCTACTAGATATAATTTGTTTTTAAGAAATATGTTAATTTAGATGATCTATACTTGCACATCACTTGATAGATTATACTTAAGGGCACTTGATAAAAATCAAATTAAAAAGATTATTTTTTAATGTGCTACTTGCTCATACATAATTAAAAAACTTAGGAAGATAGAGATAATTTATTGTTAGGCTATTATTCTAGTATATTCGAAATCTTAGGCTAAACTTTAGGACTTAAAACTAATCCTTTCAATTTAGATCTCATAATTAACTTGATAGAACTAAAAAATTAGTGAGAATACTAAAACACCCTAGATCCATGTGGGAACGACCTGTATAGTGCTACGCCGATACTGTGCGCTTGTAGTAGATATTTCACATCACTAGCATACACTACCGCAAGACCCCAAGACCGACTTTCCTGTGTACAAATCAACCCAACAAGACACTATCGATTGACCTGAATAAATTCAATCTCCCCCAAACTATCCTTCCAGAAAATAAGAATACCTTCAGAATGACCTACTGATGGCACACATTCCACATTATAATCAAGGCCAATTGCCTTGTGGATTTTATTGACCTTAGGCAATTGTACTTGTGTCTCAAGTAATATAATTATATCAGGATTATGCTTACCCTTGGAACATAAATATAATTAAGAGCAGAGAATTTACATGCACCTTAGCAATTATAGGAGATAATAATCATTGACTATAAGAGTGAGATGGTGTGCCATTCTCCACAGCCATATCAATGCATTCAGAGTTTAACTAGCAACAATCGAGACTTACACCATCTTCCTTCCTTTGTTTAGCACCGTCCTTATCCCCATTGATCCATTCAGGAAATTGACCCTTATCCGAGATGCCGTAAATGGAACTCCCTTCTTTTTTCCGATCCCAGTGACCTCCTGCAGCTTTGCAATTTCCTTGTCATTAGCTACTTGGTTTTCCTTCAACACCTGCTGCTCAGAGTATTAGGCCCCACTTGAGTAAACTCATGTGAACCAAAGACTTGGCCCAACAAACCTACATCAACAACCTATAGCCCATCTTCATTCATAGTCTCCATGTCCACAAAAGACTCCAATCTCATGCCTATAATTGCTCCTTGATTCTTGGATTATGCCTCTGTTTTGTTATTGCTAGCATCAAATTTAGAAAACTCCTTCAATATATCGTTGGCATCAGATCCATTGCCTCCATAACTTGGGGGATTTGGTTCAACCAAGCTATGAATTGTGATATGCCTCTACATCACTGACGCCGAGTACCATTATTTCTAAAATTGTCCTCACCTTTAATCCTGGCACCATGCACTCCAAGATTGGAAACTTTATTTCCAATTCCATTCTTAGCAATTAAATCCATATTGATATGATTAGACTTGTCGTGCACTGAATGATTGGAAACTTCATTTCCATTTTATTCTAAGCAATTAAATCATTGTTGACCAAATTGATATCATAGATTTTCCATGCACTGTTGTAATGGAAACTTTATTTCCATATTTGCTCCCAACAATTAAATTATTATTAACCAAATTGATATCATTAAACACATCACCACAATTTAAGGGATTAGCGCCTTCATTTGGTAAGTTAACCCTAGCATCATATTGATTATTCAACAAATCAAATCGCAATTTATCACGTGGCACTTGATGTGATAAATTTACTTCAAGCATGTAGTATCAGTTGTAGCGCTATACAGATCATTCCCATAGGAATCTAGAGTATTTTGCTATCTTGCTAATTATTTAGTTATATCAAGTTAACTATGAAATTCTAGATTGAGAAGATTAGTTTAAAGTTCCTAAAATTTAGTCTAGGATTTCAAATCCATTAGAATAATAGAGTAACAATGAATTATCTTTTTTCCCTAACTTTTACTTATGCACGATCAAGTAACATATTAAAAAAGTGATTTTTTACTTCGATTTTAGTTAAGAGCCCCCTAAGTATGACCTATCAAGTGATGTGCAAGAATAGATCATCAAAGATAGCATCCTTCTTAAAACAAATTATATTTAGTAGATAATTTTATAAATAAAAATAAAGAAATATACTTCATACCCTAATCTAAGCATAGTTATCAAAATACCAAATTTAATTATAACCTATCAAAAAAATTAGATTTACATGATTATTCTCTTCAATTTATTTATAGAAAAATCTTGTTAATAATTCTATAAATAAAAACAAAGAATATAAATTTCAAATCTCATCTTAGTATAGATTATTAAAATATGAATTAAGCATACTCTATCAAAGAATTATGATTTATAAAATCTATCTTTATTTTATTTATAGAAAAATTATGAAATTATTTTTTTTAGGAAGAAAATGAGATGAATCAATGTTAGATCTATTAAACTAATTTCATCTACATCCTAAGATTAAAGAAAATTAGTTACTCATACTACTAATTATCAATACTATTAATTATCAAAAACCTATATTTATTTATGAAAGTCATGAAAAATTCTATTTCCCTAAAAAGTAATAGAAATTTATGCTAGAAAGTAATTAAATCTATCTAAACAGGTAAGAAAATAACTTTACTCACTAGAAATCACTTCTGAACAATGGAGTCACCTATAAAGCGTAGTATGGCGGTCATCACCCCTTCGGCAAAATCCTAATCTTTATTGAAAATCAAGAGTACAAAATTGCATAAAAAACACTAGGTTATAAGGACACGACCAATATATAGGGTTCGGAGTACCAAACCCTAATCTAAGTGCAACTAGGTAGCTATAAAATTACATAGAAGACCCTATAAAAAATTAATAATATGTGGGCCCCATAGTGCTGCCAAATGGCGATAAATGCCGCTAATTGGTGGCAAAACAGTGAACACTTGGCTTCTCTTCTCTTCTGTATGAGCCTCTGGTCTTTTCCCTTTGATCTGAATAATTGTAATGGACTTTAGTTCTCTGCACCTTCATAATTTTGTAGTTTTATTCACTTTTAGCTTTTTTATGTACTTCGTTTTCTAATTCATCTCTGAGTTCAAACCATCTCCTTGTATGATAGGTCGAACCTAAAAAACACACTAAAAATATTCGAGTAGTATTATTTAAATATAAAAATAGATAATATGGAGGCTATAAATATGCTATATATGATACTCATTTCACCCTTATACCTATCTTTTGCTAGTTCTCAAGCAAAACCTAGACTAAAAAGAAAAATCCTAACTCACTTTCGCAGGAATCACAATTGTACTTAGTATATGCAACAAGCCATTAAATTTATAGGTTACCCTAATGAACGAGTTGTATCTCATGAGGGTTTGTAATAAATATACCTACAAAATTGGTAAAGAAGGTAGATTAAAGAATAAAGAAAAGAAAAATAAGGATAACAAAAATTCAAGATAAATAAAAAATTTGTGCAAAAGAAAGAAAAATATTTTTGATATTTTCTACAATTAATCTCACTAATATATAAACTCAAGAACATATTTAGATTATTAATTTTCAAGTCAAACGTCATATCAAATATACTTATCATTTTAATTAAAAATTTAAATCATATTTTCAATACCCACTAATAAATAATTCATTGGCTCACATATATCTACGTGCATATGTGATAGTTTATTTTAGTTTTGGTCTCAACCTCTGACTCATGGTTCATCTCTTCTCTCTAAAAAAAAATTCTCTCTTTTTTAACTTTTCTTTTTATGAATATTTCACCTTTCATGTGAAAATTCACTCTTACTTAGGCAAAAATATATGATTACTCGGATCATATTTTGAAATTTCACCTTTTATATGAAGATTCATGCTTTTTTAGTCACAAATGCCCAATTACTCGGATCATACTCTATTTCTTCAAAACACCATTCGTATGAATATTCAAGCTTACTTAGGTGCAAAGACCCAACTATTTAGTAATTCTTAAGAAATTTATTTATTTATTCATTTCTAAAGGATCACTGCCTTAAATACTAGGCTCACATCTTTATTATTTTTTCTTTTTTTTTTTGTTGTTTAGATAGAAAAGACTACTTAATCGTTATCATTTTATCCTTAACCTAATAAACTATTGTGAAGTGAAAAATAGATATATACTTACCACAAAACTACTATTAGTGGTATTTATTTTTTTATAAAATTCTAAATGTATTATCCAATTTACTCTCCTCCCAAATTTCAAATATAAATTTATTCTTTCTTTGTAATTAGGTTGATTTATTGAAGAAAATATTTTTCTCTTTACTTTTTTTTATTTTTAGATTTTTTTTCTTTTTTTAATAATACCCTAAAAACTACCCAAAGTGTAAAATAAATAAATCTAACAATCTAAAAATAAAATAAGAATCCTAGAAAAAGCTAAAAATCCTAGAAAAATATAAAAAGTCTCCTAACCCACTCCCCCACACCGAAGCTTGTGTATGCCCTCATACACAAATCAAGCGTGATAAAATAAATACGAAAACTATTGTACAAATATTATATAAATAATGAGAGTCATGATCTCATTATCGTCACTTTATTACCGTATGGAAAGTGATTACGAGCTCTCGATCGCTTTCCACTTTCATAGTGTTTGCATTTTAAATATGAAGTGGGTGCATTGTTGTGTCTCATCATTCTCCTCTAAGTTACGAAATTATCTTTTTTGCTTCTTATGCCGTCCTTACTTTTTCTTTGTCCACATGTAAATATTAATAATTTGGTTAAATAATTCTTCATTATAAACTTACAAATCATTATTAGTAACAAGCACACATGCAGAAATATCGTGAGGTGTGAAGAGTGAAACATGATCAAGTGAGTCAATTATGAAGTGTGGTGGCCTCTCTAACTCATGAAGTAATGCGAGCTCCTTCGCAAACAAATTCTCAAAAGTTTACTCATAAATGAATGGCATACTTGCACAAGAATCATCATAAGAAGAGTTAGTATATGTAAATTTGTCTAATAGCATGAGCCCATTTTCAAAAATTTGTTCAAATGAGGGTTCATCATCAGCATAAGAGGTAGAATGAGAGTGCAAACTATGAATCGTATTTACCTTAATAAGCGAGCTCGTTGTGTGCTCATCTATATTGAATATGTTTAATGCTAGGTCATATTCCCAAATAATCTCTTCACGAGACCACTCCTGCAATCAATTAATGCATTTGAAGTTGCAAGGAATGGTTTGCCCAAGATAACGGAAATTTAATTCCGTGAGTTGAAAATTGGCTAAGTTTCTAAGATAATGAAGTCTACTAGAAAGATGAACTCCCCGATCTTAATGAGCACATTTTCAACCAAACAAAGTGGTCTCTTGATTGAACGATCAGCTAGATATAATGTGACCTTGATAGGTTAAAATTTTTCTAATCCCAGTTGCTGATAAATAGTGTTAGGAAGTAAGTTGACACTTATCTCTAAATTAAGCAACACCTATCAAATGTAGTATTTCCAATGGTGCATAAGATTGTGAAAGAATCTGGATCTTTGTAGTTGACAAGCAAGGAGTTAGAGAGGATTTACAATATATTTGCAGTAAGAAAAACTTTCTCAAGAATATTTTTGCTCGTTTCGTAGTACACAAATCCTTGAGAAACTTGGCATAAGTGGAAACCTGTTGTATATCTAGGAGTAGAGTATTAACCTTCACCTACTAAAATATTAATCCCACTGTGGTCGCTAGTCTATTTTCAGAAGAAAAAATTGGGGATTTTTCCATTGCCATTGAGAATTAAATAACAGAATTTCTTTTGGATCGATTACAATGAAATGAAAAAAGAGTGAAAATGAAACAAACAAGAGGACTTATAGATCGTCGCTCGCTTTTACAGAATTCGTGGGATCGAGACAGCTATGAGGATTGAACTATTCTTCATTGACGATCCGACTTCAAAGATTGGTGATGGTGGAGATTTCTTGAATTCACTCTTCTCTTCTTCTATTGGAAGAAGGTTCGGACTCCTGCACGAGAGAGAGATCTAGCCAAAGGTCTTTTTTGAGTCCCTCTGTAGGGGTATTTATAGACTCAAATTTGTTGAAAGAGTTTTCATATAGATAGAGATATAATTTTCTTGTAATATTAATTAAATATTTGAATTTTCTTTTGATAAGATTTGCTCCAGAGATTTGTTGATCTGATCCTGATGCTGCACCAAAAGTTAATTGAGATATGATTAGAATTCATAGAATTAGCCAAATAACTCCACAAAGACATGAGACGGGACCCACTTTTATTGCACGCAAGACCGGATCCTAGCCTCGGTATGCAAGGCTAGCGGCCGACCTCGCTGTGCAAGGCTAGTGGCCGGCCTCACTGTGCGAGGTTGGTTGGATTTTGGGAAATATCGAAAATCTTTCCATTGCCATTAAAATTATTACAGGATTTTTCTTGGATCGATTACAATAGATTACAATGAAAAGAACTAAAGAGAAAACGAAAACAAATGAGAGGACTTATAGATTATCACTCTCTTTTACAGAAGTTCATGGGATCTAGGCAGCTATGAGGAGTGATCCATTCCTCGTTGACGATCCAACGTTGATGGTGGAGATTTCTTGAGTTTGTTCCTCTTTTCTTCTGCTGGAAGAAACTTTGGACTCTTGTGTAGGAGAGATATTTTGCCAAAAGTTCATTTCGAGTCTCTCTTGATGGGTATTTATAGGCTCTCAGTTGTTGAGAGAGTTTTCATGTAAATAGAGATAGAATCTTCTTATAATCTTAATCAAATATTTAAGTTTCTTTTTGATAAGATTTACTCCAGAGATTCATTGTATCTGCTCCTGATCTTGCAACAAAAATAAATTAGAATCTGATTAGAATTTTTAAAATATGATAAATAGCTCTTCGAGGATATGAGGCGGGGCCCACTTTTATTGCGCACGAGATCGAATACCAGCCTCGCTGTGCACGAGGGTAGTTGCCAGCCTCACTGCGCGCGAGGGTAGTTGCCAGCCTCGCAGTGAGAGGCTGGTTGCCAGCCTCACAGCACGAGGCTATTGGCTAGCCTCGCTGCACTACTTCTCTTTCTTTGTGGGATTCAGGTCAGCAGGGTCAATTTTTTTGTTCTACATTACGTCCTCCAAAATTTTTAAAATTTTGCTTCCACATTTGTTTAGTGAAATTTGAAATACTTTAGATTTTCTTCAGCTTCCGACTTATTTAAGCTTTTTAGATGCGAGACTTTGCTAGCCTCGTGTTTGTGTATATCACATGATAGTTTTGCGTATTTGGGCGGCTAACTTCACCTTAAGATTTGTGCCCTTAATCTAGTCCGTCTATTTGAGCCAAAGGTCTCTTTAAAAAGAGTTCTTCATTGTATCCTACAAACGATGAATAAAATATGTTAGTTTCATTTAAATCATTGTTTCATTTTGGTCTTTTGTATAACATGTTTGTGGTGATGAGTGAGTGAAATTGGGGAGATGAAACTTCTATGGGTATGGTGTTGTCATAACATGCTAAGTTTTGTTTATCATTATGAGATTGACTTGTCTGGATAACAAACAAAACTTTAGTGATCAAGTTAGAATCACAAGATCATAGATAGATGTATGCCTGACATGCCTATGAAGAAATGATCGTTTTAGAATTATGGGGTGGCTCGTTTGAATGACAGATAGAGCCGATTGGCAGAGACGCATTGTTGCACATACCGAGATAATTGGTTTTAGATCAAAGAGTGACTTGCTTGGTTGACAAGTGATGCCAAGATAATTGAATTAGGGTCAAAGAACTATGGACATAGGTGTACTATTAAATGTACCTATGGGGTTTTCTTTTGGAATTGATGGATTTAATAGAAAATGGTAGTTTACTAAGAATGTGGGAACATCTTAGTGGCCAAAGTGTTTCAGTAGTGATGTGAGTATAGTGGAAATTATTTTACGAAGTTACACGTCTGGTTGACAAACAGAGCCAAAATAATCAAGTTGGGATTAAAAGGGTTGTTCGCCTGGCTGACAAGCAAAGCTAAAGGTCGGGTTAGGTCAAAAATGTAACTTGTCTGGCTGACAGACAAAGCCAGGATGATCGGATTAGGATCAAAGAGTGACTCGTTCGGCTGACAGACAATGCTAGGATGATCAGATTAGGATCATGGAGTCATAGACAGAGGTATGACTGACGTGCCTATGAAGAGATAATCGGGTTAGAATTATAGAATCAATACAAAGGTATGACTGATATGCCTATGAAAAGATGATCGGATCAGAATCATAGAGCCGTAGACAGAAGTATGACTGACATGCCTATGGGGTGATTCACCTAGCTGACAGACAGAATCGGTGATTGGATCAGGATCACGGAGTCATAGACAGAGGTATGACTGACATTCCTATGAAGTGATGATCAAATTAGGATCATAGAATTATAGACAGAGATATGACTGACGTGCCTACAAAGGGATGATTTGGTTAGAATCATAGAATCATAGATAATGGTATGGCTGATGTGCCTACGAAGGGATGATCGGGTTAGGATTATAGAACCGTAGATAGAGGTATAACTGAGAAGTCTATGGGGTAATTCGCCTAGATGACAGACAAAATCAGTAATTAGGTTAGGATCACGAAGTCATAGACAGAGATATAGCTAACATGTCTATGAAGAGATAATCGCGCCAGGATCATAGAACCATAGACAGAAGTATGACTGACATGCCTGTGGGGTGATTTGCTAGGATGACAGACAGAATCGATGATCGAGTCAGGATTATGGAGTGATAGACAGAGGTATGGCTGACATGCCTATAAAGTGATGAGCGGGTCAGAATTATAGAATAATATATAGAGGCATGACTGACATGCCTATGGAGTAATTTGATAAGTGCCATATATTGCATATTTATAGCCTTCATATTACCTATTTTTGTATATAAATAATGCTACTCGGGTATTGTTAGTGTGTTTTTCAGGAATTTTATTCGTACAAGGAGATGGCATGAAATCAAAGTTGGAGTAGGAAATCAGAGTCCGAAAAATTTCTAAAGTGGACAAGACTACGAGATTATGATGCTGTAGAGACCCAAAGTCGAATACAGTCAGGAATATTAAATAGACAAGACATGAAGTTAATGTGATAAAATTTTTAATATTTGTTGGCATTATTTTACCTCTATTTAGCAGTTTTTCCCGCGAAATAGCGGTCATGTGGGTCCCAATGCTTCTGAATTTTTTTTCCCATGGCTTCGTTGTAATTTTTTAGTTTTCCAGTTCTGCTAGAGTTAGGGGTTGATTTCCGAAGCCTATATATTGGCCTATCCTTGTATTCTAAAAGAGAACCCTAAAGTTTTGTACTCATTTTAATTTAATAAAATTAGGGTTTTGCTGAAGGTGTGGCGGCCATAATACCGTGCTCTAGAGGTAAGCCATTGCTTTCTAATGTTTATTTGCTTTTTAGATAGAGTTAATTGCTTTCTAGTATAAGTTTTATTGCTTTCTAGATTAGATTTATTTGCTTTCATAAATAAAAATAGATTTAATTGCTTACTAGAAATATGAGTAGCTAATTTTCTTTAGCCCTAGGATGCAGATAAAGTTAGTTTAATAGACCTAACATGGATTTATCTCATCTTCTTCCTAGAAAGAAATAAAGTTATGATTTTTCTATAAATAAATAAAAGATAGAGTTTACAAATCATAATTCTTTGATAGATTATGCTTAATTAATATTTTGATAATTTATGCTTAGATGAAGTTTGGAATTCTTACTCTTTGTTTATTTTTAGAATTATCAATAGAGATTTTCCTATAAATAAATTGAATTGAGTAAACTTGTAAATCTAAATTCTTTGATAGGTTATACTTAAGTTCGGTCTTTTGATAGCCTATGCTTAGATTAGGGTTTGAAGTTTATTTCTTTTCTCTTGTTTATGAGATTTTCTACTTGATATGATTTATTTTTAAGAAAAGTGTTATCTTTGATGGTCTATACTTGTATATCACTTGATAAGTCATACTTAGATGCACTTGATTAAAATCAAATTAAAAAGATCACCTTTTTAATATGTTACTTAACCGTGTATAATTAAAAAGATAGGAAGAAAGAAATAATTCACTGTTAGACTATTATTCTAATGGAATCGAAATCCTAGGCTAATCTTTAATACTTAAAACTAATCTTCTCTCGATCTAGAAACTCATACTTATTCTGTTAGACTAAAGAAAAACTAAGGAATGCAAAAACACCTTAGATCCCTGTGGGACGACCTGTACAGCGCTACATCGACACTGTGTGCTTGCAGTAATTTATCACATCAAGTTTTTGGCACCGTTGTCGATGATCGACGGTGTTTTTCTTGCTTTTTCTGACGTTTTACGGGTTAACAGTGTGTATTGAGTGTGCAGAGAATATAAAATTGCAGATACAGAAAGACAAAAAGGATGGAAGAAGCCTCAGATCTGCGTAACAGAAGCCAGAGAGTCAGAATCTCTGTTTGGCCGCTATTTAGCGGCCAAAACCGCTATTTAGCGGCCACAAAGGTAAATTCCAGTCTCTAATTTTCTCCAGTTCTGTATTTTGTTCCCTGGTTTGTTAAAAAAATACAAAAAAAAACAAACTTTAGAAACAGTAGGAATCACATTTTTATTTGTTCATATCTATTCCACCGTTTTATCTCTCCACTGCACCCCACTTCTTATATTAGTTTAGGAAATTCACGTATACACTTATGGTCGCTGGTTCATGCCACATTGAACCTGTGATCAATTTGGTTGACTTGTGGGATAAGATTTGTTCACGGGAGCCAAGATGGACCAGCCGATCCCGATCCTTCAGGATCGATGTTACCCATTGCTCACATCACTTCCATCATGCATTAAGTTTCCACACGCAGTGGGTAATCACTATGAGTTGAAACCGCAGTACATTAGCATGCTTCCTAAATTCACTGGTTCTGATTCAGAAGGTGCATATCTCTTTATCAGTGAATTTCAGGAAGTATGCGCAATGATTAAACTGCAATACTTATCGGAGGACGCAATTAATCTCCGCTTCATCCCCTTTGCACTTAAGGATAATGCCAAGAAGTGGTTGTACAGTATGCCTACTGATTCAATCACTACTTGGGATGAATTTGTTACAGTGTTTCTTAAGAAGTATTATCCCACGCATAAGACGGTAAGAATACGAAATCAAATTAATCAATTTCGTCAAAAGCCGGGAGAACCCTTCTAAAAATATTTGGAACGATTTAAGAACTTATTAGCTCAGTGCCCCCACCACGCGATAGAAAAGTGGCGGTTGTGTCAAATTATGTACGAAGGACTCGATTACACATTCAAAACTCTTCTTGAGTCCATGTGTCAAGGGGAGTTCATGAGAAAGAATGAGGATGAAGCATGGGACTTTTTTGAGGACCTATCGTGGAAGACTTTGCAGTGGGAGAGTCCCACTGCGAAGCCCAGTGCATCAATTTCTGCGCATAAGGGTGGGATCCATAGCATCGACAGCTCTATAGCCGCCGAAGCTAAGATTGCAGCCCTTACGAGAAGAATTGAGGTATTGGAGACTCCTAGTGCTCCACCGGTGGGTCAGGTAAATCAAATTCAAGTTCCCACATGATTTAATTGCGGAACTCCGAATCATGTTATGGAGGAGTGTCCATTATTAATGAATTCCATGGGTCCCACACTTGAGCAGGCTAACGCCTTGTATCAATAACCCATGAACAATCCTTACGCTCCTACATACAATCCTGGATGGAGGAACCATCGAAATCTATCATGGGGTCAAGGGCAATATCAGGGGGCCCCTAACCCTAACATGCAACCTCCAGCAAATGGTCAGTTCCCAAGACCAAATGTGGGTAGTTATTAACACCAAAATGCTTCAAATTATGGGAACAACCAGAATAGATCACCTGCACAAAACCACTCACATCCACAACAGGGGTCTAATAGTGATCAAGAAAAGCGACTCCAGTCACTTGAGAAGAACGTTGAAAATCTTCTCAAGTCTCATTCCAAGTTTGACACGCATATGTCCAACCTTGACACACACATGCAAAATCTTATGAAAGTGTCAGCTGATTTTATACAAAATACCGGTCAGCAACTGCTCGTGAACTCTCAATCTATTAAGAATGTAGAGCAGCAGGTTGGACAATTAGCGAGTCAAATAAGTGAACGTGGCCAGGGTACCTTTCCAAGTCAACCCATAACGAGCCCCAATGCCAGTTCCTCAAACTCCAATCACTCGCATGTCCACCAATGCAATGCTATTCACACGCTTAGATCTGGCAAGCAAGTGGACAATAATGTAGCCATGCCCTCTGATCCCACTCCTACTATCTCGCAGGCTACATCATCTCTTCCACTCCTTTCTCCACAATCATCTCCATCACCGTCATGTACTCATTTGGAAGAACCTGTTCCTGAGCCAAAAGCACCATAACCAAATCGACTTAGAAAGCCTTCACCGCAAGTAGAAAAGATTTTTGAAACATTTCAGCAGGTGAAGGTTAATATTCCACTCCTTGACATTATACAACAGGTTCCTACTTATGCTAAGTTCCTCAAGAATTTGTGTACTAAGAAACGAGCAAGAAACGTTCCTGAGAAAGTTTTTCTTGCTGCAAATATATCACATATGCTCTCTAACTCCTTGCCTATCAAGTACAAAGAACCAGGTTCCCCTACAATCTCATGCACCATTGGGAACACTACATTTGATAGGGCGTTGCTTGATTTAGGGGCAAGTGTCAACTTACTTCCTTACACTGTTTATCAGCAACTGGGGTTAGGAAAACTTCAACCTACCAAAGTCATATTACAGCTAGCTGATCATTCAATTAAGAGACCACTTGGTATGGTTGAAGATGTGCTCATTAAGGTTGGCGAGTTTATCTTTCCTGTAAACTTCATTATCTTAGAAACTGAGCCAATCTCAAATCTACGAAATCAAATTTCCATTATCTTGGGTAGACCATTCCTTGCAACATCAAATGCATTAATTGATTGCAGGAGTGGCCTCATGAAGTTATCATTGGGGAATATGACTGTGGCATTGAACATATTTAATATGGATGAGCACGCAACGAGCTCCCTCATTGAGGTCAACATGATTCACGGTTTGCACTCTCATTCGACCTCTTGCATTGATAATGAACCCTTATTTGAGCAAAAATTCAAAGACGAGCTCATACTATTAGAAGAATTGACACATACTGATTTTATATGATGATACTTGTGCAAGTGTGCCATTGAATTATGAGCAATCTTTTGAGAATTTATTTGCAGAGGAGCTCGCATTACTTCATGAGTTAGAAGAGCCACCACCACATTTACTTGATCATATTACACTCTTCTCACCTCATGATATTTCTACATATACGCTTGTTACTAACGATAATTGGCAGGTTTATAATAAAGAATTCTCTAACCCAATTGTTAATGCTTATATGTGGACAAAGAAAAAGCGAGGACGACATAAGAAGCAGGCAGGTAATCTCGTGACTTGTAGGAGGATGATGAGATATAATAATGCACCCACTCCACGTTTAAAACGCACACACTATGAAAGTGGGAAGCGATCGAGAGGTCGTAACCGCTTTACATGCGTTAATAGGGTGAGGATATTGAGATCGTAACTTTTTACGACTTTCATTATTTATATTTGTGTAATAATTTTCTTATTTATTTTACCACCCTTTGTTTGTGCATGAGGGCATACACAAGTTTACGTGTAGGGGAGTGGATTAGGAGATTTTTATTTTTTTTAGGATTTTTAGGAATTTTTTATTTTTTAGGATTTTTTTTTATTTTTGGGTTTCTTTATTTTACACTATGGGTAGTTTTTAGGGTAACTAACTAAAAAAAATTAAATTTTTTTTATATATTTTCATCAATAGATCAAACTAATTACAGATAAAGGAACAAATTTAGATTTGAAATTGGATAGGAGAGTAGATTGAACGATACACTTTGAATTTTATGAAAAAAATTAAAATCAGAAAAATAAATACGACTAATAGTAGTTTTGAGGCAAGTATACATCTATTTTTTTCACTTCACAATAGTTTATTAGGTTAAGGACAAAAATGATAACGATTGAGTAAGTCTTTCCTCTTTAAAAAAAAAAGTGAGAATAAAATAATGGGGTGAGCCTAAGGCAATAGCCTCGAGAGTGATAAACTAATGGGGTGCGCCTAGTATTAAGGCAATAGCCTCAAGAGTGAAAAAAAAAGAGTATGATCTGAGTAATCGGGTACTTTGCGTCTAAGTAAGCGTGAATATTCGCATGAAAGGTGAAATATTCTAAAAAAAAAAAAGAAAAGAGTATGAACCGAGTAATCGGGTATGTTGCGCCTAAGCAAGCGTGAATATTCGCATGAAAGGTGAAATATTCTTTAAAAAAATAAAAAAAAGAAAAGAAAACAAAAATTTGTTATGAGAGAGGAGATGAATCATGAGTTAGGGTTTGAGTCCAATGCCGAAATAAACTATCACACGTGCACGTAGTTGTATAGGAGCCAATGAATTATCTGTTAGTGGGTATTGAAAGATAGGATTTAAATTTTTGATTAAAGTGATAAGTGTATCTGATATGACGCTCGATTTGAAAATTGATAATCTAAATGCGTTCTTGAGTTTGTATATTAGTGAGATTAATTGATGAAAATATCATAAAAAAAAAGATTTTTCTTTCCTTTGTATAAAATTTCTATTTTTCTTGATTTTCGGTTATCCTTATTTTTCTTTTCTTTATTCCTTAATCTATTTTCTTCTTGAATTTTGTGGGTATATTCACTGCAAACCCTCACGAGACACAACTCGTCCACTAGGGTAACCTAGGGGTTTAAAGACTTGTTGTACATGCTAAGTGCAATCGCGATTCCTGCGAAAGTGAGTTAGGATTTTTTTTTTCTTTTTAGGTTTAGGTTTTGCTCGAGTATTAGCAAAAGATAGGTGTGGGGGTGTGATGCATATTTATAGCCTTCATATTACTTATTTTTGTATATAAATAATGCTTCTCGGGTATTGTTAGTGTGTTTTTCAGGAATTTTATTCGTACAAGGAGATGGCATGAAATCAAAGTTAGAGTAGGAAATCAGAGTCTGAAAAGTTTCTAAAGTGGGTAAGACTACGAGATTATGATGCTGTAGAGACCCAAAGTCAAATACAGTTATGAATTTTAAATAAACAAGACATGAAGTTAATGTGGGAAAATTTTCAATATTTGTTGGCATTATTATACCGCTATTTAGCGGTTTTTCCCGCCACATAGCGGTCATGTGGGCCCCAATACTTCTGAATGTTTTTTAATGGCTTCGTTGTAATTTTTTAGTTTTTCAGTTCTGCTAGAATTAGGGTTTGATTTCCGAAGCCTATATATTGGCCTATCCTTGTATTCTAAAAGAGAACCCTGAAGTTTTGTACTCGTTTTAATTTAATAAAATTAGGGTTTTGCTGAAGGAGTGGCGGCCGCAATACCGTGCTCCAGAGGTAAGTCAATACTTTCTAATATTTATTTGCTTTTTAGATAGAGTTAATTGCTTTCTAGTATAGGTTTTATTGCTTTCTAGATTAGATTTATTTGCTTTCATAAATAAAAATAGATTTAATTGCTTACTAGAAATATGAGTAGCTAATTTTCTTTAGCCTTAGGATATAAATGAAGTTAGTTTAATAGACCTAACATGGATTTATCTCATCTTCTTCTTAGAAAGAAATAAAGTTATGATTTTTCTATAAATAAATAAAAGATAGAGTTTACAAATCATAATTCTTTGATAGATTATGCTTAATTAATATTTTGATAATTTATACTTAGATGAAGTTTGGAATTCTTACTCTTTGTTTATTTTTAGAATTATCAATAGAGATTTTCCTACAAATAAATTGAATTGAGTAAACTTGTAAATCTAAATTCTTTGATAGGTTATACTTAAGTTCGGTCTTTTGATAGCCTATGCTTAGATTAGGGTTTGAAGTTTATTTCTTTTCTCTTGTTTATGAGATTTTCTACTTAATATGATTTATTTTTAAGAAAAGTGTTATCTTTGATGGTCTATACTTGCACATCACTTGATAGGTCATACTTAGAGGCACTTGATTAAAATCAAATTAAAAGGATCACCTTTTTAATATGTTACTTAACCGTGCATAATTAAAAAGATAGGAAGAAAGAGATAATTCACTGTTAGGCTATTATTCTAATGGAATCGAAATCCTAGGCTAATCTTTAAGACTTAGAACTAATCTTCTCTCGATCTAGAAACTCATAGTTATTCTGTTAGACTAAAGAAAAAGTAAGGAACGCTAAAACACGTTAGATCCCTGTGGGACGATCTGTACAACGCTACATCGACACTGTGCGCTTGCAGTAATTTATCATATCATAATTCATCTGGATGACAAGTAAAATTGGTGATCAGGTCAGTATTACTGAGTCATAGACAGATGTATGACTTGTGCCTATGAAGAGATGATCGGGTTCGAATTATAGAACTGTAGACAGAGATATGACTGATATGCCTAGGGGTGATTTGCTTAGATGACGGAAAGAATCAGTGATCGGACTAGAATTATGGAATCATAGACAAAGGTGTGGCTGACATACCTATGAAGGGATGATCGGGTAGGATCAAAGGATTTAAGAGAGGTGTATTGTTAAAGTTGCCAAGATGACCTGATTAGGGTCGAAGGAGGGTATTGTTTGTTGTAGTGTGTGTGATAGTTCAAATCTCGCTGTCAAAAGTAAGATCTTAACATGACAAGTTTAATTGTTTTGAGGTGATATAGGTGAGATGGTTCAAATCTCGCTGTTAGAGATAAGAATTAACGTGACAGGTCCACGAAATTTTTAGCAAATCCCCAAATATCAATGGATTTGATATGCCTTTACCAATAGTCTTTTGCGTTGGGCTAGTCGTGTTATTTCTCTCAATATGATGAGTTTGTCGAGAGTTTTGTTTGGGCTTAAATTCCAAATGTCCCCTCTTCCCTTTGCCTTTTCGGCATCAGGTTATTTCTACCCCTAGTATGACAGGATCAGTCGAGAATTTTAGCCTCCTCTTGCCCCTTGCCTCGAAGGCACTGTGTTGTTCACATCTTATTCCTTATTATAATAGATTGGCGAGGATTTTGATTTTCTCTCTCCTTTACATTTGAAGCATTGGGTTATTCATGCTTTTTACCTCAGCATGATGGGTTGTCGAGAATATGATTCTCTCTTCCCTTTGCCTTTGCAGATATGGATTGTTCATATTTTTTTACCTCAGCATTATGTGTTATCGAGGATTTGAATTCCTCTCCCCTTTACTTTTGAAGCATTGGGTAATGATGTATCCTTTTAGGATAAGATTATGACAAGTTTGTCATGGAAATTTTATCAAACCCCCAGTTATAAATAGATTTGAATGTCTTTACTAATCGTCATTTTCGTTGGACTAGCCATGCTATTCTCTCAGCATGATAAGTTATCAAAGGTTTTGTTTGGATTTAAATGTCAAATGTTCGCTCTTCTCTTTGCCTTTTGGCGCCGGGTGATTGATTTCATACTCTAACCCCCAGTATGATAGAGTTAGCGAGAAATTTCTGATTTCTCTTTCCATTGTCTTGATAGTATTGGGCAGTTAGTTTCATACTCTTAACCCCCAGTATGTTAGGGTTGACGAGAAATTTCTGATTTCTCTTCTTATTGCTTTTGTAGCATTGGACAATTCATATTTTATCCCTTAGTATGACAGGTTGGCAAGAAGCTTGTTCTCTTACCATTGCTTTCGCGACATTGGGCGATGATGTATCCTTATAGAATAAGATTGCGACAAATTTGTCACGGAATTTTTAGCAAACCCCCAATTGCTAAGCTATTTAGAGGTTGATTATGATTGCATTATATTTTGTGCAGCTCTTTTCCTTGCACGATCAGAGAACAATTGCCAAACTTGTTTATTAAACTTTAGTAAATATCTCTGAGGAAGTATAGGTTTTAAGTACCCCAACCCCTGTGATAAGTAGAATTTGTGATATGTCCCAACCCCCTATGAGTTCTCTGGTCTCTGGTTTTGTGCAATTGACCCCATTGCAAGGCAGCAGAAAATCGCGAAATTTGCACCTTTGATGATGTTAGCGATATTTGCTTTGCGTTCAAAATGTAAACTTTAGCCTCATAGCTGCGGGCTTAGCCTCGCATTTTAAACTGGCATAGCCTCATGATGAGTGCGATATATTGCATATTTATAGCCTCTGTATTATTTATTTTTGTATTTAAATAATACTACTCAGGTATTTTTAGTGTGTTTTCAGGTAAACCCATTCCTACAATGAGATAACATAAACTCATAGCCGGATTAGGAAACTAAGTCCAGAAAAGAGTTAAAAGTGAGTAAAGCTACAAGACCATGATACTGCATAGAGTCAAAAATCAACACAGTCAATCCAATCAAAGGAAAAGAACAAAAGATTCATGCAGAAGAAATTTGAAGCCCAGAAGAGCAACTTTTGTTGGTATTTGGCGGTATTTGCCACCAATTGGTGGCTTAGTGGTGCCCACTTGTCATGAGATTTTTACAGGGCTTCGATGTAATTTTTTAGTCTCTCACTTGTACTCAAATTTGGGTTTGATTCTCCGAAGCCAATATATTGGCCGTATAATTATAATCTAGGGTTTATAATGTAATTTTGTACTCGAATTTTATTGAATAAAATTAGGGGTTGCTGAAGGGTGACGACTGCCATATTGACTCTAGAGGTACCCTTTTTTGTTCATCATTGTTTCTTAGGTAATCTTTTTTCTAATTGTTTTCTAGATAGATTTATCTTACTTTCTAGTATAAAACTTTAATCGCTTTCTAGGAAATATATCATCTTACTTATTAAAACTATGAGTAGCTAATTTAGTTTAGCTTTAGGATGTAGATGAAACTAGAAATGCACTATGTAGTTGCTCTCTAGTGTTTTCTTCCTAAATAAAATAATAAAGATAAGATTTTTCAATGAAAATATTAAAATATAACAACTCGTAGATTAATGCTTTAATATGTTATACTTGAATTAGATCTCTTGATAGTCTATACTTAATTAGCGTTTGGGGTTGTTACTTTTCATTTTTGTCATAAAGTTATCTAATGATTTAGTTTATTTTTTTATGAAAAGTTATATATTTGATGTGTTATGCTTGCACATCACTTGATAACACATTCTTAGAGCACTTTAAGTAAAGATTAAAACTAAAGATCAATTTTTATGATAGGAAGAAAATAATAGAAATAATACATGGCTGGAAACTAGTGGATTCTAATTCTAGGCTAATTAGTACAACTCAAATCCAACTTTGAACCCGTAGTTAATCCGCTAGAACTAAAGAATTAGTGAGAATAGCAAAACACTTTAGATCTCTGAGGGAACGACCTATACAGGGCTACACCGATACTGTGCGCTTGCAGTAAATATTTCACATCAAGTTTTTGGTGCCACTGCCGGGGATCGATGGTATTTTATTTCTTTTTCTAATGTTTTACGGATTAACAGTGTGTGTTGAGTGTGCATGGATCAAAAATTACAGATGCAGTAAGACAAAAGGGATCAGAGGAGTTTCAGAGTTGCCTAGTAGAAACCAGAGAGACAATCTCTCTGGTTCTACCGCTAATTGGCGGCAAGAACCACCAAATAGCGGCAGCTCAGGTGATTCCTGACCCCATTTTTTCTCCAGTTCTGTGTTTTGCTTCTCTAGTTTTGTTAAAAAAAAAAAGAAAGGTAGAAACAGTAGGAATCACATCTTTTCTTTGATCATGTCTCTTCCACCATTTTATGTTCACCATATCTCACTTCTTACATTGGTTTAGGAAATTCACATATCCACTCACGATCGCTGGTTCATGCCACATTGGACCCGTGATCAATTTGGTTGACTAGTGAAATCAGACTTGTTCATAGGAGACAAGATGGATCAACCGATCCCGATCCTTCAGGATCGATATTACCTATTGTGCACATCACTACAATCATGCATCAAGCTTCCACACGCAGCGGTTAATTACTATGAATTGAATCCGCAGTATATCAGTATGCTTCCTAAATTCACTGGTTCAGATTCTGAGGATACATATCTCTTTATCTGTGAATTTCATGAAGTGTGCGTGATGATAAAACTACAACACATGTCGGAGGATGCAATCAAGCTCCGGTTCATTCCATTCACTTTCAAAGATAACGCTAAGAAGTGGTTGTACAGTATACCTACTGATTCAATCACTACTTGGGATGAATTTATCATGGTATTTCTTAAGAAGTATTATCCTATGCACAAGATGGCAAAAATTTGGAATCAAATTAATCAATTTGTCAAGTGCCGAGAGAACTCTTCTGGAAATACTTAGAACGGTTCAAAAATCTATTAGCTCAGTCCCTCCATCATGCGATAGAAAAGTGGCGGTTGTGCCAAATATTGTACGAAGGACTCGATTACATATCCAAAACTCTTATTGAGTCCATGTGTCAGGGGACGTTCATGAGAAAGAATGAGGATGGAGCGTGGGACTTCCTTGAGGACCTATGATGTAAAACTATGCAGTGGAAGAGTCCCGCTGAGAAACCCAACACATCAACTTCTACATATAAGTGTGGGATTCATAGCATCGATAGCCCTTATCCGGAGAATTGAGGCATTGGAGACTCCTAGTGCTCCATCAGTGGATCAAGTGAATCAAATACAAAGTCCCACATGTTTTAATTGTGGAACTCCAAATCATGTTATGGAGGAGTGTCCACTGTTAGTGAATCCTGTGGGTCCCACACTTGAGCAGGCTAACGCCATGTATCAAAGACCAATGAGTAATCCATATGCTCCAACATACAATCCTAGCTGGAGGAACCATCCAAATCTCTCTTAGGGTCAGGCGCAATATCAGGGAGACCCGAACCCTAACATGCAACCTCCTACTAATGGTCAGTTGCCGAGACCAAATGTGGGTGCTTATCAACATTCAAACGCTTCAAATCAAGGGAATAACCAAAACAGACCACCTGCACAAAACCAATCACATCCACAAACAGAGGTCTAATAATGATCAAGAAAAGCGATTCCAGTCACTTGAGAAGAATGTTGAAAATCTTCTCAAGTCCTTGTCCAATCTTGACACACATATGCAAAATCTCATGAAAGTGTCAATTGATTTCATTCAAAGAAAAAATGAGCATCTGCTCGTGAACTCTCAAACTATTAAGAATTTACAGCAGTAGGTTGGACAATTAGCGAGTCAAATGAGTGAACGTGGTAAGAGTACTTTTCCAAATCAACCTTTAACAAACTCTAACACCATTTTCTCAAACTCCAATCAGTCGCATGTCAACCAAATTAATACCATTCACACACTTCGATCTGGCAAGCTGGTTGACAACCAAGTTAACTCCTAGTGCACGGTAGGCTACACTCCCAGATTCCACAATTTTATCATCACCTCGTGATTCATCATCATCATTCCAGGATACACCCATTAGAATAATAGAGAAGTCTGACCCCTCTAAGTCTGATCCTCCTATTAACCATGCTTATAAGCCGAAGGCTCCCTATCCAAATCGATTGAAAAAAATTCTCCCCAAGTTGAGCACATCCTTGAGTTATTCAAACAATTTAAGATCAATGTTCATCTTCTTGATGCAATCAAATAAGTACCTGCTTATGCAAAATTCCTAAGGGATTTATGCACCAAGAAGAGAACAACAAATGTTCCAAACAAAGTATTCCTAGCTGTAATATCTCTAGCATCCTCTCTCAGTTTATATCTGTGAAGTACAAAGACCCTAAAAATTTTACTGTCTCCTGCACTATAAAAACTACAGTGATTGAAAGGGCTCTACTAGATTTACAAGTAAGTGTCAACTTGCTTTCTTATTTAGTGTATTAGTAGTTAGGACTGGGAGAGTTGAGACCTATAAGAATTACGTTACAGCCAACTAATAGATCTGTGAAGATGCCTATGGGAGAAATTGATGGCGTCTTGATTAATATTAAGGAGTTTATTTTTCCAGTCGATTTCTTAGTTCTCGATACTCAATCGGTGATGGATCTACAACATTATATCCCAATTATTTTGGGACATCCATTCCTGACCACTTTTAATGCTGTTATTAATTGCCGGAGTGGATCGATAAGACTTTCCTTTCGAAACATAACACTTGACTTGAATATATTCAATATAGGGCGCCAACTGAGTGATCCACATGACGAGCCCCTAGAAGTGAATATGATCCAAGGGTTTTCTATTGAGCACCAAGAGGAGAAATTCCTTAATAAGCTGGATGGTTTAGTTGATAAAAATTTATTCTTAAATACGCTCGATGAGTCATCTAATTATGTGTCTTCCACTTGATGAGAACTGCCACCTAAGTCATTAATGACTGAACCACGAGCTCAGTTATGACCATCTTTAGAGTGTCCACCTGAGCTTAAAATGAAGACCAGTTATCTCAAGTATGCTTTCTTAGGTGAAGACTACACACTACTAGTCATTATCTCTGTAGATTTGACTGAACCTCAAGAGAAAGCACTCATATCAGTGTTGAAAGCACATAGGAAAGCCATAGACTGGAGTATGGCCGATATGAAGGGGATAAGTCCATCTATAGTGCAACATAGAATTCATTTACTAGATAATGCACGACCTACAAGAGATCCTCAGTGTAGTTTGAATCCAGTAATGAAAGAAGCTATGAGAAAAGATATTCTTAAGTGCCTTGATAATGTGATCATCTATCATATCTCTGATACCACATGGGTGAGCCCAATTTAAGTAGTGCCTAAGAAATCTGGAATTATTGTAGTCAAGAACGGTGCAAATGAGTTTATCCCGATGTGTTTGCAGATGAGATGGCGAGTCTGTATTGATTATAGAAAGCTGAATGCTATAACTAGGAATGACTACTTTCCCTTACCTTTTATTGATCAGATGCTAGAACAGTTGGTCAGATATGAGTTTTATTGTTTCTTAGATGGATACTTTGGCTATAACCAAATTTCCATCACCATAGAGAATCAAGAAAAGACGATGTTCACATGTCCATTTGGCACCTTTGCATACAGACGTATGCCCTTTGGGTTATGCAATACACCTACCACATTTCAAAGGTGCATGGTGAGTATTTTCTCTGACATAGTTGAATGATTTCTTGAAATCTTCATGTATGATTTCTCTATCTTTGGAAATTCATTCCAAGAGTGTCTGCATCATTTAGAATTAGTTCTCCCGTGTTGTCATGAGAAATATTTGACACTCAATTGGGAAAAAAGCCATTTCATGGTCAAAAATAGCATAGTGCTAGGGCATGTCATCTCGAAGGATGGTATCGAGGTTTACAAAGCCAAGGTAGACCTCATCATTAATCTTCCAACTCCACGATCAGTGAAAGATATATTCTCCTTCCTTGGTCATGCTGGATTCTTTAGAAGATTTATCAAAGATTTTAGCAAAATTTCTAGGCGTTTGACACATCTGCTGGCCAAAAATGTGCCATTCAATTTCACACCTGCTTGTCTTAGAGTATTTGAGCAGCTCAAGAAGGCACTTACCACTACTCCTATCATTCATGGGCCAGACTGAAGTCTGCCATTTGAGCTTATGTATGGCGCATCAGATTATGCTATCGGTGTCGTCCTTAGACAACGTATTAATAAGCAGCCACATGTGATTTACTATGCAAGTTAGACACTCATTGACGCCTAGTTGAACTACTCTACTATAGAGAAAGAGCTTCTGACAGTCGTCTTTGCACTTGAAAAGTTTTGCTCCTATTTAATTGGATCACGGATTATAGTTTACACTGATCATGCTGCTTTAAAATATTTGTTGACCAAGAAAAACGCAAAAGTAAGGCTTATTCGATAGATCCTCTTATTACAAGAGTTTGATCTTGAGATATTAGACAAGAAAGGTACTAATAATTTAGTAGTTGATCATTTGTCTTACCTGCCCAACACTCCAACTAATTCTTTCCCCATAAATGAATCATTTCCTGATGAGCAATTGCTTGCATTAACGCATGAACCATGGTTTGCTGACATTGTGAACTATCCTGTGACCAAAAATAGTCCATCCCATTAGTCAAAGTAAGACTGATATAGATTCTTATCCTAACTAAAATTCTTTAATTGGAATGAACCATATCTATTCCAATGTTGTCTAGACCAGATCATTTGTCAATGCATACCTAATGATGAGATACAAAGTGTCCTCTCTTTTTGTCATGATCTTCCTTATGGAGGACATTTTGGTCCAAGGAATATGGCTAAAAAGGTATTGCAGAGTGGCTTTTATTGGCCAACTTTTTTCAAAGACGCTGTAAAATATTGCAAAACATGCACACGATGTCAATTCGTAGGCAAAATTTCACGGTGCAATATGATGCCTTTGCAACCTATCCTTGAAGTCAAAATATTCGATATATAGGGTATAGATTTTATGGGACTGTTACCCAACTCATTTAGAAACCAATACATATTGGTCGTTGTCAATTATATTTCCAAATGGGTAGAGGCAATTACCGCAATATTGAATGACAACAAAGTTGTTGTCAAGTTCTTGAAAGAGAATATCTTTTCTCGATTTGGTATTCCTCGAGCTTTCATTAGTGATAATGGTAGCCATTTTACTAACCGGTCATTTAAGGCGCTCATGCGGAAATATTCCACTACCCACAAGTTAGGTATACCGTATCATCCACAAACTGTGGGCAAGTGAAAGTTTCCAATCGCCAAATCAAACTGATTTTAGAAATGACTGTGCATCACAATAGAAAAGATTGGTTATGTAAACTAGCGGATGCATTATGGGCCTACCATACCGCCTACAAGACCAATCTAGGTATGTCTCCATATCGTTTGATATTTGAAAAAGCATGTCATTTACAGGTGAAGCTTGAGCATAAGACTTTATGGACCATTAAATTTCTTAATTTTGAGCTCAAGAAAGCCAGCGAGTAGCGGAGGGTACAATTTAATGAGCTTGATGAGTTTAGACAGGATGCATATGAGAGTGTTAAGATTTATAAAGAGACAACTAAAGTGTTTCATGACAAAGCGATCATTCGCAAGTCATTTACACTAGGGCAAAAATTTCTCTTATATAATTCGAGACTACATTTATTCCCCGAAAATTTGAGGTCAAGATAGAGTAGACTGTACATAGTACGGGCAGTGCACCATCACGGTGTAATCGATCTTGAGAACCTTAAAAATAGTGATTTATTCAAAATGAACGGTCAGAGATTAAAACCGTGTTTAGAGACTCGAGCGAGCGATAATGCAGAGGTCGTGACACTTCACGGCCCAATCTATGCATAGAGGTATATATTCATTTGTATATTAGAATGTATATAACGTATATTGTATATTACTAACATGATGTAGGGTACAATAGAAGTGAGGGCTGCAAATAAAACTAAAGAAAGGTGAGGGGCTGATCAAAATTTGCCATCACTATAAGTTTCTAACCAGCCTCAAACCCAAACCCTAGCAGCCATCATCCTCCACCAAAGCCTCCATTGCTTTTTTATTTTCTTCTTTGCAGATCAGTCGAGATTCTGCACTTTTTGCTCACACCAGAGGTGATTGCAGATCATTACCCATGGTTTGCTTTTGAAAAATTTTTTGGTGAGATTTTGCTTCATTTTCAGTATATTTTTTATCCACCATAGAAACTTTGGGATGAACTTACTTTGTATACACGCCTAATTCATTCTACATTACAGAGTTAGTAGAGGAGTTTTATATAAGTTTTACGAAATTCGATATTTCAGAGAATCGCAAAACCATAAACTCCACTGGCGTGGAAATCCATGAAGTGCACGCAGCGACCATTTTTGCATCCACCGGTATCCTCCTTTACCCTGGGAATCAAACCCCAGACGTGATTGAAGAATATCTTATACGGATGGATCCTAATTGCAGAGTGACATATGATATAGGGATCAGCAGTAAGATATTTTATCGCAATGTACATGTGGCTTGCTGCTAGATCTACACTAATGTAATGGGAATTACACATATATCATCATTTTACACACCCACACTGCACATTGTTGATTGCATCATGCGTCAAGACAATTATTTTTGTATGTGCACATAATTATCGACATCATTATAAATGTTAAGATATGGTCGAGAACTAGTTTGCCTCTACCATGTCTAATTACACAATTGTTTCGTGCATTTATATCTGGTGCAGAGTTTGATACATATGCACCCTCATGTGTGTTCATAGCCGTAGAGTATACTTCAGTGACATATCACGTTGTTGTTCTGGAGAATTAGAATAGAAATACGGATGATGAAAATATATATGCCACTGAGTTAATATAAGAGGAGAAGAATGACGCCTTCTTTGACCAAAACTTGCCAGCGGATCCCACTGAATAAATCAATGTTGTCTAGCATGGTCTTGAAAAAATTTAGCGTCGATTGAAACAAATTGACCGTAAAGAGATTTCTACTGCACGTGCATGTCATGCATCCAGAGAGTTGAGTAGGAGGCAAAGAGGACGACACCAATGATTTGTGTATAAGGGCATACATAAGTTTAGGTGTAGGGGAGTGGATTAGGAGATTTTTATTTTCTTTATTTATTTTTTATTTTTCTAGGATTTTTAGTTTTTATTCTACAATTTTTATTTTATTTTTAGATTTTATTTTTGGTTTCTTTATTTTACACTTCGGGTAGTTTTTAGGGTAACTAACTAAAAAAATTAAAAAGAACAAAAGTTAAAAAAATTATTATATATTTTCTTCAATAAATCAATCTAATTACAAATAAAAGAATAAATTTATATTTGAAATTTGATAGGAGAGTAGATTTGATGATACACTAAAAATTTTATGAAAAAGATTAAAATTCAAAAAATAAATATCGCTAACAGTAATTTTGAGGAAGTATACATCTATTTTTCACTTCATAATAGTTTATTAGGTTAAAGATAAAGATGATAATGATTGAGTAGTCTTCTCTCTCTAAATAAGAAAAAAAAAAGAAACAAAAGAGGTAAGTCTGGTATTTAAGGCAATAGTCTCAAAAAAAAAGAAGAGTATGGTCCGAATAATTGGGTACTTTGTGCCTAAGCAAGCGTGAATATTCGCATGAAAGGTTAAATATTTGAAAAAAAAAGAGTATGGTCTGAGTAATCGGGTACTTTACGCCTAAGCAAGCGTGAATATTCGCATGAAAGGTAAAATATTTGAAAAAAAAAGAGTATGATCTGAATAATCGGGTACTTTACACCTAAGCATGTGTCAATATTCGCATGAAATGTGAAATATTCATAAAAAACAAAAAAAAGATATTTCTTTCTTTTGTATAAATTTTTTATATCTCTTGATTTTTCGTTATCCTTATTTTTCTTTTCTTTATTCCTTAATCTATTTTCTTGACGAATTTTGTGGGTATATTCACTACAAACCCTCACAAGACACCACCCGTCCACTAGGATAACCTAGAGGTTTAATGGCTTGTTGCACGTGCTAAGTGCAATCGTGATTCCTGCGAAAGTGAGTTAGGATTTTTCTTTTTCATTTTAGGTTTAAGTTTGCTAGAGAACTAGCAAAAGATAGGTGTAGGATGTGATGATTGCCATATATTGTATATTTATAGCCTCCTTATTATCTATTTTTGTATTTAAATAATGCTACTCAGGTATTCGAAGTACGTTTTTAGGTAAATCTATTCTTACAAGGAGATGGTATAAACTCAAAGCCGGATTAGGAAATGAAGTTCAGAAAAGAGTTAAAAGTGAGCAAAACTACAAGACCATGAAACTATAAAGAGTCAAAAATCAATATAGTCAATCAAATCAAAGGAAATGAACAAAAGATTCATGCAGAAGAAAGTTGAAGCCCAGAAGTGAAACTTTTGCTACTATTTGGTGCATTTGCCGTCGCTATTTGAAGCCAATTGGTGGCTCAGTGGGGCCCACTTGTCATGAGATTTTTATGGGGGTTTCGGTGTAATTTTGTAGTCTCTCACTTTTACTCAAATTAGGGTTTGATTCTCTGAAGCCTATATATTAGCCATATTCTTATAATCTAGGGTTTATGATTTAATTTTGTACTCTAATTTTATTGAATAAAATTAGGCTTTGGTGAAGGGGTGACGGCCGCCATACTGACTCCAGAGGTACCCTTTTTTGTTCATCATTATTTCTTAAGTAATCATCTTCTAATTACTTTCTAATAGATTTATCTTACTTTCTAGTGTAAAACTTTAATCATTTTCTAGAAAAATATGATCTTACTAATTAAAACTACGAGTAGCTAATTTAGTTTAGCTCTAGAATTTAAATAAAACTACAAATCCATCATGTAATTGCTCTCTAGTATTTTTTTCCTAAATAAAATAGTAAAGATAAGATTTTTCAATGAGAAAATTAAAATATAACAAATCGTAGATTAATACTTTGATAGGTTATATTTGAATTAGATTTCTTCATAGTTTATACTTAGTTAGGGTTTGGAGTTGTTACTTTCATATTTTTCATAGAGTTATCTAATGATTTAGTTTATTTTTAATGAAAAGTTATTTTTTTGATGCGTTATACTTACACACCACTTGATAACACATGCTTAGAGCACTTTAAGTAAAGATTAAAACTAAAAGATCTATTTTTATAATAGGAAAAAAATAATAGAAGTAATACATAGTTGGAAACTAGTGAATTCTATATCCTAAGCTAATTAGTATAATTCAAATCCAACTTAGAACCCGTAGTTAATCCGCTAGGACTAAAGAATTAGTGAGAATAGCAAAATACCTTAGATTCCTATAGGAACGACCTATACAACGCTACACCGATACTGTGCGTTTGCAGTAGATATTTCACATCAAGTTTTTGATGACTAGGCTTCACGTTATACGCGGGGTTAAACTTGTGTGCTGGTTTAGTCTCACACATTGAGTTAGATTCATGCGCTGACTTAACCTCGCACACTGAATTATCTCAGAATTTTAGTTGCAAGCATAGCCTCACATTTAGATGATTTTACACTAAGTTAGTGTCACATTGTATGTAAGGTTTACTGGATGTGGGTCTCACCCCCTGCATGGACACATTTGGTTGTCCATGGAGCTCTTCATGTATTAATAAATTATTTCCATCTTCATGGTAGACTATACGGAACTGAGTCTTGACCTTTTGTTCTGATGGTTCTGTGCAAGGCTGAGCCTTGGTCTCACATTCTAGTACTTTTGCATTAGGTTGAGAGTTAGTCTCATGTCCTACATCTTTTGTGCAAGATTGATAGTTATTCTCATGTTTGGATTACTTTACATGGGTTTAATCTCACTTTATATACGGGTTAGACTTATATACTGGTTTAGCCTCGCACACTGAGTTAGACTCGTACGCTGGTTGAGCCTCGCGCACTGATTAAGTATCGTGCTTTGCTTGCAAGGATAGCCTCGCGCCTGGCTGGCTTTAAGCTAGATTGGCCTCATGGGATTTAGCCTCGCATTTAGTTCAGCCTTGCATTCATCATCGGCTTTGAGTGTTCTTTTCCTCCTACAGTGATTTTGAGTTTGCTTTTAATCTCCTTCAACGTTCTTCACCACTTTTGCTTCATGTATCTTGGACTATGAGAGATGGCCAGCTTGGCAAGTGGAAGGTTGCTAGGATTTCTGACTCAGATAAGCTATTACCTCTATGCTAATGCAATAAGGTACATAGTCATAAGCAACAACAGGCACATAAGTGAAATCTAAGATTTCGCTAATAACCCAATTACATGCCTTATCAATGGTGTTAGTTACGCCCAAACTATTGAGGCTAATTACAAGTAGTTTTATTTCATACTTGTAGTCATCATCTCCTGTTGAGTTTGTTAATATTGCGGTCTCAGCGTAATCTTCTTTTGTGACAGTGAAGATAGTGTCGCAAGTCCGCGACTTACTTTTAGTTCCCTTTTCTTTGACCTTTGTGGATGCTCACTATTTATCTTTGCTCAAATTTGGATGCACCAACACAATTTCTCCTTTTTTTTGGTAGAAACTAGGGAGAGTCCCTTTTGCTTTAGATTGTACGGGTCGTGATTGGTTAACACCATCTTCCCCACATATACTGGGATGCCCCTGCTGGGAATTTGATTGATCCCGTCGGGATAGTTATCATATTAGCCGAGACTTTTTTCTGTTCAGACCTCAACTGGATCACATTGGCCTCTATCAATGTTTGAATTCTGTCTTTAATATATAATATTCTTTAGTAGGGGGCTCAATATTTTGATGATAAAGACAGTATCTAGGATCATCAGTCTTCTCTGCCTCCTCCAGCCTTCAGTTCTCTGGAAACTAGAGCATTTCTTTTTTATTGAGCTAGTGAAATATTGCAGCTGTCTGCTCGTCCTTAAAGGAGTATGCCCATTTGTCACGTTGCTTGGAAAAACTTCTCTCTTTCTAATTCTGGGGCTTGCGATTTGATGTTATATTTCTTGTCATGGCATTCTTTCCCTTATGTTGGGAAAACTGTGGATACTGTGTACCAGTGGAAGTATTCTTCATGGAGCATTATTCTACTAAACAGTGGATAATATTTCCTGCCTGTTTGCCTTTTTTAACTAGCTCCTACTAGTTTTTTGATTCCACAGCTCCTATCATGACCAGTATTTTGGTTTACAGATTGTGCTTGCATGTTTTCACTAAGGTCTCCTAAGACATGCCGTGTGGGCATCGAACTGACATTTTGCGGAAGCGCTCATTGAAACTCTTAGCAGTTTCCTCTTCCTTTTGCTTAGTCGCTAGAAAAGAATGAATTGATACCTCGGTATCGTATTCAAAGAAGTGCTTAGAAATTCTCTTTCTACATCAGACCAGACTTTGATAGTTTTCGGGGGTAACTGCATAAACCAGGTGAATGTAGGCCCTCGCAGGTACTTATAAAGATCTTTGTCATCACTGAGTCATTACCCATTAGATAGCGAGTTTGAGAAAGGAAATAATACATATGCTGGTTCGGAGATCCTTTCCCATCATATGACTCTAGTTTCAATGGTTTATATTTTACCGAGAACAGTGCAGACTCCCACTCTATCAGGTAGGATCTCGTAACCCCCATTTCTTGCAGCCCCTTTCGATGCATCAATACTTATATATGATTTTGCAGCTTTTCATTTTTTCGGCATAGGAATCGATAACATATTCTTCCTACCTACAGATCGTCGTAAGAGGCATTCCCTCCGACGACTGGTTTCTTGCCTTTACTTACCATATTTGATGTGAAATCCGGCAAGTCTTCATCTAAGTCAAAGTTCTGTCTCTGCAATCATCTTCTTTTTAGAATAATAGATTCCAGAGCTGACAGTCGGCTAAATACAGATGGTCTTGGGGCTTCACAGTGACAATGAGTCAAAACTGCTATGATTAATTCTTCGCAACAGCATAATCGATGGGGTTGTTCTACCCTTCTTTTGTTTGTGAGATATCTCCGTAAATCCATTGTTTCTTCTTGAGGTGCTGATATGACCATCTTTTGCAGATGGGGCCCACTTCTTGCGCAAGGTCTATTTATCCAGACAGGTGACTCTAAGAAGTTTTGCAAGTTATATTTGTCAACCCCTAGATTGGTTCGATGTCCAGCATTAGTTTTGAGATATTTTGCATGAAACTGCTTGGTAGCTTTGCGTTCTTCTGTTCTTACGTGAGGTTGAGCCTTAACTTTAGTCTTGTGCACTGAACGATCCTCGTGCCCTGGACAAGCCTCGTGCACTGGATAAGTCTCACGCACTGATCTAGCCTTGTACATTAGCTAATTTGAACTATCCTCGCATACTGGCTTAGATTTAGTTTGATTTTTAATTTTACTTATGCTAGTCTGGCATCTAGCCTTGTTTATGCTAGGCTGTAAATAAGCCTGATATTCAACTTTGTTCTTGCTAGACTGGATTTGAGCCTAATGTCCACCTCGACTTATGCTAGGCTGAGTTATACTAGGCTGATTTGTGCTAGGCTAATATGTGCTGGGCTGATTTGTAATAGGTTGAGATTTGCTTGGGTAATTTGTGCTAAGATTTAGTCTGCCATCCACCTTGCCTCATACTAGGCTGAGATTTTATCTAGCATCCACCAGGGCTGCATTGTACAGGACTGAGATTTGCTAGGCTGATTTGTACTAGACTGAGATTTAGTCTGGCATGCACCTTGCCTCATGCTAGACTGAGATTTTCTAGCCTGATTTGTACTAGACTGAGTTTAGCCTGGCATCCACCTTGCCTCATACTAGGCTGAGATTTAGCCTGGCATCCACTTTGCCTCATACTGGGCTAAGTTGTGCTAGGATGAGATTTGCTAGGCTGATTTGTACTAGGATGAGATTTAGCCTGGTATCCTTCTTCATTTATGCCCAGTTAAATTTTAGCCTGCCATTGAAAACGGGCTCTAAGTGCCTAACGGCGTGCCCTCTAATTCCGATTGTGACTTCGTGTCCGTCTTTGTACAGCAATAGGATCTCCTTTAGCGTCAAATGTGGAAAGTTCCCTAAATATAGGAAAGAACACTGTTTGTTTTGATAAACCAGAGTTTGAAAATCCAAGTGGCTGTTGATGGATCAATACTTCCTTGTTATCAAAAACCATCAAGTCATCTTTTTGTTCAAGTGACTTTGAATGTTTTGAGTTCATAACTTTTTTGTGTCCTTTCTATGTGGATCTCTTCTAGCATGGACTCGACGAGTCCGAGGATATGTAATCCTCATATTTTTGTTGGTCAACTTTGATCACCAACATCTCTATCGTTTCTCCAATTTTGTTGAAGTCGACTTGGACCACCATCTTCTCTTCAGTGTAGGAGATTTCTCCCACTATGGTCACCAGTCTATTTTCAAAGAAAATCAAAATTCTTTCCATTGCCATTGAATTATTACAAGATTTCTCTTGGATTGATTACAATCGATTACAATGTAAAGAACTAAAGAGAAAATGAAAACAAACGAGAGGACTTAGAAATCATCTTTCTCTTTTACAGAAGTTCGTGGGATCTAGACAGCTATGAGAAGTGATTCGTTCCTTGTTAACGATCCAACGCTGATGGTAGAGATTTCTTGAGTTTGCTCTTCCCTTCTGCTATTGGAAGAAGCTTCGAACTCTTGCACAGGAAAGAGATCTTGCCAAAGGTATTTTTTGAGTCCCTCTGGATGGGTATTTATAGGCTCCCAGTTGTTGAGAGAGTTTCAATGTAGATAGAGATAGAATCTTCTTGTAATCTTGATCAAATATTTGAGTTTCCTTTTGATAAGATTTGCTTTAGAGATTTGTTGTATCTGGTCCTGATTCTGCACTAAAAATTATTAGAATCTGATTATAATTTGTGAAATATGCAAAATATCCCCTCAATGACACAAGGCAAGGCCCATTTTTATTGCGCGCGAGACTGGATACCAGCCTTGCTATGTGCGAGGCGGATGGCTAGACTCGCTGCGTGAGGCGGATGGCCAGCCTCGCTGTGCAAGGCTGTTGTCTAGCCTCACTGCGTTGCTTCTCTTTTATTGTGGGACTTCATCAATGCGGGTCAATTTTTTTTGTTCTACATGTTTCTTGCTCATTTCTTAGTACAAAAATCCTTGAGAAATTTGACATAAGTGTGAACCTGTTATATAATATTAAGGGGTAGAATATTAACCTTCACCTGCTGAAATATTTCAAGAATTTTCTCTATTTGCGGTGAAGACTTCCTAAGCCAATTGGGATGTGGTGCTTTTGGCTTAGAAACAGATTCTTCCGAATGAGCATGTGATGGTAATGGAGGTGATGGAGATGGAGGTGAAGAGAGAGATTGAAAAGATGGTATAGCTTGCGTAATAGTAGAAGTGAGATCAGGGAGTATAGTTATATTATTGTCCACATACTTGCCAGATCTGAGAATGTGAATAGCATTGCATTGGTGAACATGGGATGAAACAAACTGAGATGAGTTAGAGCTGGAGTTCATTATTGGTTGGCTCAGAAATGTATCCAGTTCTAACTTACTCAGCTGTGTGGCTAACTGTCCAACCTACTGCTCTATATTGTTGATCGACTAAAAACTTGTAAGAAGTTGTTGGTCGGTCCGTTATATAAAGTTAGTATACACTTTCATTAAATTTTGCATTTGTATGTCTAAATTGGATATTATTTTGAAAAGGTTCTTCACATTCCTTTCAAGTATCGTTAGCTCGTCTATCATAATCATTGTTGGACCTCTACTATGGATATGATTGATTATGTACAAGTGGTAAATTCTCGTTGTTTCCTTAATTCGTAACATTTGGGTGTTGATATACACGCATGTTAAGTCTCAGGAATTGACCATTAGGTGAACGTTGTATGTTAGGGTTGGGGGCTCCCTGATATTGCCCTTGACCCCATGAGAGATTAGGGTGGCTCCTCTAGCCCAGATTATATATAGAAGCGTAAGGATTGTCCATGAGTCATTGATATAAGGTATTAGCCTGATCAAGTGTTGGACCCATGGGATTTATTAATAATTGACACTCCTCCATAACATGATTCTAAGTTTCACAGTTAAAGCGTGTGAGAAATTGAATTTGAATTACTTGACCCACTATTGAAGCGCTAGGAGTCTCCAATATCTCAATTCTTCTTATAAGGGCTGCAATTTTAGTTTCGGCATTTATAGAGCTATTGATGTTATAGATCCCACCCTTATGCACAGAAGTTGATGTATTGGATTTCTCAGTGGAACTCTCCCACTGCATAGTTTTCTATGATAGGTTCTCAAGAAAGTCCCATACTTCATCCTCATTCTTTCTCATAAACTCTCTTTGACACATAGACTTAAGCAGAGTTTTGGATGTGTTATCGAGTTCTTTGTACATGATTTGACACAACCGCCACTTTTCTATCGCATGGTGGGGGCACTGAGCTAACAAATCTTTGAATCGTTCCAAGTATTTTCAGAAGAATTCTCCCGACACTTGACAAAATTGATTAATTTAATTTCGAATTTTTTCCGTCTTGTGCATTGGATAATACTTCTTGAGAAAAAACTATAATGAATTCATTCCAAGCAGTTATTGAATCAGTAGGCATATTGTACAATCACTTCTTAGCATTATTCTTGAGAGCGAATGGAATGAAGTGGAGTTTAATTGCGTCATCCGACAAGTGTTGCAGTTTAATCGTTATGCACATTTCCTAAAATTCACTAATAAAGAGACATGCATCTCAAAATCAGAACCAGTAAATTTAAGAAGTATGTCGATGTATTGCAGTTTCAGTTTATAGTGATTACCTGCTGTATATGAAAGTTTGATGCATGACAGTAGTGATGTGCACAATGGGTAACATCAATCTTAAAAACTCAGAATCGGTTGATCCATCTTGTCTCCCATGAACAAATTTGATCTTATTAATAAACAAAATTGATCATAGGTCTAATGTGGCATGAACTAGTGACCATGAGTAAATGTATGAATTTCCTAAACTAATGCAAGAAGTGAGGTGTGGTGAGATAAAATGGTGGAAGAAATATGATCAAAGAAAAATGTGATGTCCTATAGTTTCTAATTTTTTTGTATTTTTTTTATTGAACCAGAGACCCAAAATACAGAACTAGAGAGAAATAGGGGAGAGACTCACAAAAATTGCCGTAAGTGGCCGCAATTGCCGTTGTTTAGTGGAAAAACTAGGGAGTTTGGCTCCCTGGTTTTGCAGTGTATTTCTGAGTCTTCTCTCATTCCTTTTTGTTTGTTGTATCTAAACTTTCTGGTCTCTCCACACTCAACACACACTGTTAATACGTAAAACGTTTAGAAAAAGTAAGAAAATACAGTCAATCTCTGGCAACGATGCCGAAAACTTGATGTGATAATTTACTATAAGTATACAGTATTGGTTGTAGCGCTTAACAGGTCGTTCCCCTAGAGATCTAGAAATTTTGCTATCTTTCTAATTCTTTAGTTCTATCAAGTTAAATATGAAATTCTAGATTGAGAAGATTAGTTTTAAGTTCCTAAAGTTTTGCCTAGGATTTTGAATCCATTAGAATAATAGCTAACAATAAATTATCTCTTTCTTCCTAATTTTTTAGTTATGCACGATCAGATAATACATTAAAAGGTGATCTTTTTAATTCGATTTTAATTAAGAGCCCTAAGTATGACCTATTAAGTGACATGCAAGTATAGATCATCAAAATAGTATCCTTATTAAAATAAATTATATCTAATAGATAATCTTATAAATAAAAGCAAAAAAATAAACTTCAAATCCTAATCTAAGCATAGGCTATCAAAAAACCAAATTTAAGTATAACCTATCAAAGAAATTATATTTATAATCTATTCTGTTCAATTTATTTATACGAAAATTTTGTTAATAATTTTATGAATAAAAACAAAGAATATGAATTCCAAATCTTATCTAAGTATAGATTATCAAAATATGATTAAGCATAATCTATCAAAAAATTATGATTTACGAAATCCATCTTTATTTTATTTATAGAAAAAACATTATTTTATTTTTTTTTTAGAAAGAAGATTAGATGAATCCATGTTAAATCTATTAAACTAATTCATCTACATTCTAGAGCTAAAGCAAATTAGTTACTCATACTACTAATTATCAAAAACCTATATTTATTTATGAAAACCATGAAAATTCTATTTTTCTAGAAAGAGAAATCTACACTAGAAAGTAATTAAATCTATCTAAACAGTTAAGAAAAATACCACTACTTACTAGAAATCACTTCTGAACAATAGAGTTACCTCTAGAGCGCGGTATGATGGTCGTCACCCCTATGGTAAAACCCTAAACTTTATTGAAAATTAAGAGTAGAAAATTACATTAAAAAACTTTAGGTTACAAGAACACAACTAATATATAGGTCTCGGAGTATCAAACCCTAATCTGAGTACAACTGGGTAGTTTCAAAATTACATAGAAGACCCTATAAAAAATTAATCACATGTGGGCCACATAGTGCTGCCAAATAGCGGCAGATGCTACTAATTGGTAGCAAAACAGTAAATACTTGGCTTCTTTTTGAGCCTTTGGTCTTATTCCTTTGATATAAATAGCTATAATGGACTTTGATTCTCTGCAGCTTCATGATCTTATAGTTTTATTAACTTTTAGCTCTTTTCTGAATTTGGTTTCCTAATCCGTCTCTGAGTTCAAGCCATCTCCTTCTAAGAATTGTTCTAACCTGAAAAATACACTAAAATTACCCTAGTAGTATTATTTAAATACAAAAATAGATAATATGGAGGTTATAAATATGCAATATATGATACTCATCAGCACCTCTCTATTAACCGACGGCTGACTCTTCGTATCTACCAGATTCAATGTTGAACTGCCATGAAATAGTTTTGAAACTACCTTATTTTCGATAGCAGTACCAAGCCCCTCTTTGTCCTCAGCTTCGCCGATTTCACTAACCACGGCCCATATAAGTTGGACTAGATTCCCCCTCCTCACCTGACAACGAGCTCTCACCCATGTGTCCATCTACATGCACTTTGGAAGGAGATTTTTGTATGTCCTCCTTCATAACCTCACTGATACCATCCTCAGCAACCATCGAATTTTCTTGCATAGCTCCTCCTCTAGTAATTGCTACTATTTTGCATTTTGAACCTCTACCAACTAGAATAGTACAGTCAGTTGAGCGATGACCTAGAATTTCACAATGGAAATAGAAAACACCCACATTCTCATACATAAACTCCTACCAGTCTGGCTCTTCGGTGTACCAAGAGAAACCCCAAGACTAACGGTTTTGTAATGTCAATCTCTATACAAACTCGAGCAAAAGTGCCTCTCACCATATCTTTCATTCAAGCATCACTGCTATTGGCTTACCTACCATAGCATCAATCTCAAGGATAGACTCCCTATCCCAGTAATCAAATGGTAGATCCGGCAATCGCACCCTCACTGCAACCTTCGAAATGATAACTTTAGAAGACCGAAAATTCTTCCTCCAATCCTCCAAAATAAGTACCGTTCCAACAACTGACCATGGCCCATCCCTTTTCACTATCATCTTGTCCCCCTCACAATTAAACTTGAACGTCAAGAACCTGTTTCCCATCGGAATAATATCATAACTTTCTTTTTTATGTCATCAATGGCAAAGGGTCCTTGCTAGAAACTCCGGATCAAGAATTCGATTGCTAAGAAACTTTCCGATTAGAAAATACTTCCATTGTTCTCTATCCTTAGCAAGCCTATCCTCCGAAATCACCAACGATTCACTGAATACTTACTTTTACCATGTGATTTCCTTCTCAGTAACTCTCTGCTCATCATGTTTGATACCACCACTAGATATTGCTATCATAGCCCAAACCTGTAGAGGCTTGGGAGGAGAAGTTGAAGCACCCTTAATCACCTCTGGATTTGCTAGTGTCTCCCTACCAGGGATCCCTGATTTTCTTGGAAAACCTCTCCATTGTTGCAGTCATCCTCACACAAATGCACACACACACATACACAGAGAGAGAGCTATGACAGTCGAAACTAGGGATGTATAAACAACTTTATATAGTATTCATGATTTAGTTTTGTCTATGGATTAGAGATGGAGAAATGGTGGTCATTACAACAACAACAACTAAGCCTTTTATCCCAAGTACTTGGGGTAGGCTACATGAACCAAAAGAGAATCATGCTGGATCGATCACATTGATAATCTTTCTCCATTCATTCCTATCAAGTAATATGTCCTTATTTAAACTTCTAGAATCCATATCTTTTTGTATCACCTCCATCCATATGTTTTCAGTCTTCCTTTCGCTCTTTTAACTTGTCCTATATTGATAAGTTCCCCTCGTCGAACTGGTATATTTATATGTCAATGTTACACATGACCGAACCATCATAAGTGATTTTCTTGCATCTTCTCTTCGATGGGACTATACCTACCTTAGTACGAATATCTTCATTTCTTACTTTATCTCTCCTAGTGTTGCTTCATATCCAATGAGGCATGCACATCTTTGTTATACTTATCTTATGTGAAGGATGTTTCTTTATAATCCAACATTTTGTGCCATACAATAAAGCTGGACTAAGAAATGGTGGTCATTATTCTTTCAAAATTTCAAGGGCAATGGGGCTCATCAAATTGCTTGGTAGCATATTTAACTACTACCCAATGGTCTAGTGGCCTTCAATTACCATGAAATTTGGACTGAGAATTGTGACACTTTAGATTAAATTCTTATGGTTAAATTGTTGTAACAATCATTGCAAGTAGATGAATACTCATGGTTTCTGAGATTGGTATTTCGATAACTAAAATAATGAAATCACACTAGAGTTTGGAAGTAGAATTGTGCGTGGAACTCATGCTTAAAATTTAACAATGCTATGATAATGCTAATTAAAGTTAACGCTATGATAATGCTGATTAAAGTTAACGCTTGCAAAAAAAATTAGGGACTCATTAGTATAAATGAAATGCCAATTGGCGGAGTTAATTGTGAGTTGGCATTACTAATGATAGTAAATCTTTGCTTTTGACTTGGTTACGTATTTGGGATTAGAAAATATTTTTTATAAATTTAATGTTTATGTATCATGTTCGATATGGGAAATAGGGTTTTCAACATAAGATTCTTAATATCAAATTTGTGGTTGAAATTAGGATTTATATTCAAAATTTACTTTGTTCCAGATGTTGAGGGTCTAAGAGAAGAGGAATGATGCTATAATTATTTGGAAATTTTGGAAGAAATTTTGGGGCTCTTTAGAAACAGAGAATCGCCAGGTGGCAGCCAAGACCACTGGGTAGCATCCCTCTATGCTCAATAGAGGGTAAAATTTTTTCAGAGAGTTTGATTTGATATTTAGACTCAATTAGCAACTTTAGTGGTACTTGACAATTGTAATAGAAATTGATTAAGAACAGGGTTAGGGTAGTCATATTGGTCGTTACCAAAGTTAGACACACCGCTTCCTAACCTTCTCGGAGAAGAATTTATTGTAGCATCTTATAGGAATGTGCTAACTACCAATAAAGATAGCCAGATCTTTCATGGGTAATTTTTTTTTGCCAATGCCCAATCCTTTCACTTTGTATTAGACCTAGATCTAGTAACTCCCGTACATGTACACCAATAAATAACTAGAGACATTTATAATGAATGATGAATACCGATCGAGCCGGGTACACGGATTATGTGTGACACATGATGCATGCATGATTGACAAGACACAAGGAAAATTTGTGTCATACATTATCTATGATGTATATTACATGACATAATAACATGATACATGATCTGATAATTTGAAATATCACATGATTAACCACAAACATAATTTATGATAGAAGTGATAAATGGGACATAGTGACATATAATGGATAAGGAATTATATAGTTTATGGGCAAACATGTATATGATCCAGAATTTATATGTCAATTATTTCCAATTTTCCTAATAATGGGCGTGCACATTAAGTCATGGATATACCATACTGTCTTAATAAATCATGTGTATCATATACCTTAGATACAAGGATTGGGAGAAACTAGTTGATGGGCATGAATCATAACATATAAGGACACTCAATTGCAATCAAGGGCTGAAAACTTTTACTGCATGGCGCCTATATTGTAGTGGGCCACAGTCTCTATATCTTATAACCTTGGGTGGTACATCCGCTACATTTTTTACAATGCATGGTCTACCAAGTAGTGCTTCATGGTACATCAAATTTATAAATGGAAAAATTTGAAGAATCGCTAAGATGCACAAAGGCGCAGGAGGTTAGCTATAACCTCGTGCATGCACAAGCACGAGGTTACAAGTAGCCCTATGCAACATTATGGTTCAGGCCTATCGATAATTTGTGCACCCTTTTGAAGATAGAGCTATGCTCTATATTTGACCATTTTGCTACATGTAGCCCCGTGGGACATTATAGTGCAAGACATTAGGACATTATGTAGATCAACCAACAAAGGCGACAATGACAACACAACCAAAAGGAAATCAAGCTCAAGATCAAGGACAAGTAGGTCCAGCATCCCTTTCTGCCCCCACCGCCAGATATAATGCTGGAAAGCCTACGAAGTTCATTGATGGAGTTCGTCTCTAGTGAGATGGTGTGGCTCACGCACATAGGGGAGCAATAGAATTGCTTGGAGCAACACAACATATGCTTCGAGCGACACCGTGAATGTCACCTACAGTTCTTTACCCAGATGTATAGCTAGAGATCATGTTGTTCTGACAAAGATACAAAGCCAGATGAAAGGACTTCATATAATCAGATACTAAAGATGCCCTTGGCAAGGACAAGGACAAGGACAAGGATAAGGGCAAGGGCAAAGCCGACAGTGATGAGGAATGAGCTCTAGTGAGAGTGAGGAGGACGACTACTTATCCCAAGTGTACTCTAACTATTCTCCCCTATTTATATTATGTCTTTACTATTTTTCACCTTCCATGCTTTATATTTATGCATTGTGGACACTGCATAATTTAGAATGGGGGTGGGGTATGATACACCTAGGATAGTTTTAAATTATAAAATATGTATACAATGAAAAATTATTATAACAAATTAAAATTTCAAAATATTCAAAAAAATTATTTTCTTAATGTAACAAATGATACTAATATAATGAAAGTGAATAGTTCTAGGTCAATATCTTTAAGTTGACACTCGAAAAATAGGTTTTCCTCGGTAATTTTTAATTGAAAACTTAAATCTGAATTAAGATATTCCAATACTTCAGATTAGAAACAAAGATGCACCCTAAAAAGTACACAATGAGTCATGCAAGTTAATAAGATTACGAGAATTATATGGAAACCCTTATCATATTAAAAGGGGTGAGTCTAATTAAACCATGAATCCTAAGGTTTAAAAGAATAAAAGAATGTGAATATCAAATATGGTTGTGTGCACCTCAGGAAGAATTATGGACTAATAACTCAAACATAAACTTAGTAATTGGTCAATTATGCCTCAAGAAACATAAGTGTCCACATGAACAATAAGTGTTTGTATATATAAAAAAAAAATAGAGAAGAGAGTTTAATCAAAATTGGAGCTGAATTGATCCATTACACAATAAGGGTGCAAAAGAGTAGATAGTCAAGTTAAGAATATTCACAATAAGTTCTATTGAATCATGATAAAACATTAGGGATATGATTTAGAGTAAAACTTTAAGATCGAAGCTTTGAAAAATTCATGCACATATGATTGGTCAAACTTGAGACAAAAGAGAAGGACACAAATAAAAAATTATAGGGTTATCTTCTTTTTAGATTTTTGTAGTTTCTTTATTTTTCACTTATCCTTATCTTTATTTTATTTTTTCCTTAAATCATCATTACTTAATGTTTGTAGGTAACATCACTTAAAACCCTCATGAGACATTACTCATCAACTAGGGTGACGTAGTTGCTTAAAAACTTATTGCACGTGCTAAGTACAAATATGATTCCTACGAAAGTAAGGATTTCTTTTCTTTTCTTTTAGCTAGTTTTCTTAGTTTGATAATTTTTCGAGGGACTAGCAAAATGCTGGTTGGGAGTGTCATTACAAGTGAAAAACATATTATTTAATACTCATTTCGTGCTGATGAGTATCATATATTGTATTTTTTCCCATACTTTATCTATTTTTGTATATAAATAAATACTACTCGGATATTTTTAGTGTCTTTTTCAGGTAATCCAATTCATACAAAGAGATGCCATGAAATCAGAGTTGGAGTAGGAAATCAAAGTTCGAAAAGTCTCTAAAATGGGCAAGACTACGAGATTACGATGCTGCAGAGAGTCAAAGGGCAATACAGTTATCAAAATATACTCAAAATAGCGGTATTTAGTGGTATTTGCCGCAAAATCAGAAATTAATTAATTAATTTTACCGCTAGTTAGTGGTATTTGCCGCAAAATAGCGGCCCAAAGTGGGGCCCACTATCCAATTTTTCTCCTGTGGCTTCGTTATAATTTTATAGTTTCACAATTGTATTAGAATTGGGTTTGGTTTTTCCTGTAAGTTTTGTACTCATTTTTCATTAATAAAATTAGGATTTTACTGAAGGGTGACGGCCACAATACCGTGCTCCAGAGGTACGCCATTGTTTTCTAAAATTTATTTTTTTAGATAGAGTTAATTACTTTCTAGTATAGATTTATTCACTTTCTAGATTAGATTTTATTGTGTTTATGAATAAAAATTTGATTTTGCTTATTAGGAATATGAATAGCTAATTTTCTTTAGCTCTAAGATGTAGATGAAGTTAGTTTAATAGATTTAACATGGATTTATCTCATCTTCTTTCTAAAATAAAATAAAGTTATGATTTTTCTATAAATAAATAAAAGATAGAGTTCACAAATCATAATTCTTTGACAGATTATGCTTAATTAATATTTTGATAATCTATACTTAAATGAAGTTTGGAATTCTTATTCTTTGTTTATTTTTAGAATTATCAATAAAGATTTTCCTATAAATAAATTGAATTGGATAAACTTGTAAATCTAATTTTTTTTGATATGTTATACTTAAGTTCGGTTTTTTGATAGTCTATACTTAGATTAGGGTTTGAAGTTTATTTCTTTGCTTTTATTTATAAGATTTTCTATTTGATGTAATTTGTTTTTAAGAAAGGTGTTATTTTTGATAGTCTATACTTGCACATCACTTGATAGGTCATACTTAGAGGCACTTAATTAAAATCAAATTAAAAAGATCACCATTTTAATATGTTACTTAACCGTGCATAATTAAAAAGTTAGAGAGAAAGAGATAATTTATTGTTAGGCTATTATTCTAATGGATTCGAAATCCTATTCTAATCTTTAGAACTTAAAACTCATCCTTTCAACTTAGAACTCTTAGTTAATCCACTAGAACTAAAAAAACGTAAGAATCACAAAACACCTAAGATCTCTGTGGGACGACCTGTATAGCGCTACAACCGACACTATACGCTTGAAGTAAATTATCACACCAAGTTTTTGGTGCCGTTGCTGGGGATCGACGGTGTTTTCTTGCTTTTTCTAAAGTTTTACAGATTAATAGTGTGTGTTGAGTTTGCAGAGACCAGATATTGCAGATACAGGAAGAGAAAAAGAATTAGGGAAGCCCTAGAATTACATAGCAGAAACCAGAGAGTCAAACTCTCCGGTTTGACTGCCAATTAGCAGCCAGAGCCGCTATTTAGCGGCTCTAGAGGTATCTTCTGAACAAAACTTTTCTCCAGTTTTGTAATTTTAGTCCATGGTTCTGTAAAAAAAAAGAAAATTTAGGACCAGTAGGAATCATATTTATATTTGATCATATCTATTCTGCTACTTTTATCTCCACCATACCCCAGTTCTTACATTAGTTTAGGAATTTCACAAACACACTCATGGTCATTGGTTCATGCCACATTGGACCCGTGATCAATTTGGTCAACTTGTGAGATCAGATTTGTTCATGGGAGACAAAATGGACTAGCCGATCCTGATTCTTCAGGATCGATATTATCCCTTGCACACATCACTTCCATCATGCATAAAACTTCTACATGCAGCGGGTAATCACTATAAGTTGAAGCCGCAGTACATCAGTATGCTTCCTAAATTCACTGGTTCTAATTCAGAGGATACATATCTCTTAATCAGTGAATTTCAGGAAGTATACGTAATGATAAAACTGCAACACTTATCGGAGGACGCAATTAAGCTCCATTTCATCCCCTTTGCACTCAAGGATAATGTCAAGAAGTGGTTGTACAGTATGCCTACTAATTCAATCACTACTTGGGATGAATTTGTTGTAGTATTTCTCAAGAAGTATTATCTCACGCATAAGATGGCAAGGATTAGAAATCAAATCAATCAATTCCGTTAAGTGCCGGGAGAACCCTTCTGGAAATACTTGGAACAGTTCAACTATCTTTTAGCTCAGTGCCCCCACCATGCAATAGAAAAATTTGCAGTTGTGCCAAATCGTGTACGAAGGACTCAATTACACATCCAAAACTCTTCTTGAGTCCAGGTGTCAGGAAGAGTTCATAAGAAAGAACGAGGATAAAGCATGGGACTTTTTTGAGGATCTATCGTGGAAGACTATGCAGTGGGAGAGTCCCACTGAGAAGCCCAGTACATCAACTTCTGCACATAAGGGTGAGATCCATAGCGTCGACAACTCTATAGCTGCTGAAACTAAAATTGCAGCCCTTATGAGGAGAATTGAGGCATTGAAAACTACTCGTGCTCCACAGGTAGGTCAGGTAAATCAAATACAAGTTTTCACAGGCTTTAATTGCGGAACTTCGAATCATATTATGGAAGAGTGTCCATTATTAACGAATCTCATGGGTCCTACATTTGAACAGGCTAACGCTTTATATCAACAATCCATGAACAATCCTTACGCTCCTACATACAATCCTGGTTGGAGGAACCATACAAATCTATCATGGGTCAAGGGCAATATCAGGGGGGCCGTAACCCTAACATGCAGCCTCCAGCCAATGGTCAGTTCCCAAGACCAAATGTGGGTGCTTATTAACACCAAAATGCATCAAATTATGGGAACAACCAGAGTAGACCACCTGCACAAAACCACTCACATCCATAACAGGGGGTCTAATAATGAACAAGAAAACCGACTTCAATCACTTGAGAAGCATGTTGAAAATCTTCTCAAGCTCATTCCAAATTTGACACGCATATGTCCAATCTTAACACATATGCAAAATCTTATGAAAGTGTCAACTGATTTTATTCAAAGTGCGGGTCAGCAATTGCTCGTGAACTCTCAATCTATTAAGAATGTAGAGCAGTAGGTTAGACAATTAGCAAGTTAGTTGAGTAAACGTGGCCAGAGTACTTTTCCAAGTCAAACCATAATGAACCCTAATGCTAATTCCTCAAGCTTCAATCAGTCACATGTCCACCAATACAATGATATTCACACGCATAGATCTGGCAATTAAGTCGACAATAATATAGCCATGCCCCCTGATCCCACTCCTACTATCTCGCAGGCTATATTATCTCTTCCACCCCTTTCTCAATCACCTCCATCACCGTCACATACTCATTTGGAAGAACCTGTTCCTGAGCCGAAAGCACCATATCCAAATTGGTTTAGGAAGCCTTCACCGTAAGTAGAGAAAATTCTTAAAATATTTTTGTAGGGAAGGTTAATATTCACTCCTTGATATTATACAATAGGTTCCTACTTATGCTAAGTTTATCAAGGATTTGTATACTAAGAAACGAGAAAGAAACGTTCCTGAGAAAGTTTTTCTTACTGCAAATATATCGCAAATCCTCTCTAACTCCTTGCCTATCAAGTACAAAAATTCAGGTTCCCCTACAATCTCATGCACCATTGGGAATACTACATTTAATAGGGCATTGCTTGATTTAGGAGCAAGTGTTAACTTACTTCCTTACACTATTTATCAGCAAGTGGGGTTAGAAAAACTTCAACCTATCAAGGTCACATTACAGTTAGCTGATCGTTCGATCAAAAGACCACTTTGTATAGTTGAAGATGTGCTCATTAAGATTGGCGGGTTTATCTTTCCTATAAACTTTATTGTCTTAGAACTAAACTGATCTCCAATCCACAGAATCAAATTTTCATTATCTTGGGTAGACCATTCCTTACAACATCAAATGTATTAATTGATTGCAGGAGTGGGCTCATGAAATTATCATTTTGGGAATATGACTGTGGAATTGAACATATTTAATATGGATGAGCACGCAACGAGCTCCCTTATTGAGATCAACATGATTCATAGTTTGCACTCTCATTTGACCTCTTGCACTGATATTGAACCCTCATTTAAGCAAATGTTCAAAGATGAGCTCATATTATTAGATGAATCGGCACATACAGATTCTTTGTATGATGATATTTATGCAAGTGTGCATTAATTTATGAGCAAAGTTTTGAAAATTTGTTTGCAAAGGAACTCGCATTACTTCATGAGTTAGAAGAGCCACCACCACGTTCAATTGATCATATAGTACTCTACTCACCTCATGATATTTCTACATGTATGCTTGTTACTGACGATAATTGGCAGGTTTATAATGAAGAAATTTTTAACCCAATTATTAATGCTTACATGTGGACATAGAAAAAGCAAGGACGGCATTAGAAGCAAACAGATAATTTCATGACTTGTAAGAGGTTGGTGAGATATAATAATGCACTCACTTCACGTTTAAAATGCATACACTATGAAAGTGGGAAGCGATCGAGAGGTCGTAACCGCTTTCCATGCGTTAATAGGGTGATAATATTGAGATCGTAACTTTTATGACTCTCATTATTTAGTATTTGTATAATAGTTTTCATATTTATTTTATCACACTTGGTTTGTGTATAAGAGCATACACGAGTTTAGGTGTGGGAGAGTGGGTTAGGATATTTTTTTGTGTTTTTCTAAGATTACAGTTTTTTTTAGAGTTTTTATTTTATTTTTGGATTTCTTTATTTTTTACACTTTGGGTAGTTTTTAGGGTAACTAACTGAAAAAAAAAATTAAAAAAAACTGAAAAAACTAAAAAAAATAAATTAAAAAAATTAATAACAAATTTTATATTTTTATCAATATATCAACTTAATTATAGATAAACGAACAAATTTAGATTTGAAATTGGATAGGAGAGTAGATTGGATGATACACTTTGAATTTTATAAAAAAGATCAAAATCCGAAAAATAAATACCGCTAATAGTAGTTTTGAGATAAGTATACATCTATTTTTCACTTCACAATAGTTTATTAGGTTAAAGACAAAAATGATAACGATTGAGTAAGTCTTCTCCCTTTAAACAAAAAAAAGTGAGAATAAAATAATGGGGTAAGCCTGGTATTAAGACAATAGGCTCGAGAGTGATAAAAATGGGGTGCACCAGGTATTAAGGCAGTAGACTCAAAAGTGAAAAAAAGTATGATCCAAATAATCGGGTACTTTGCACCTAAGTAAACATGAATATTCGCATGAAACGTGAAATATTCTAAAAAAAAGAAAAGAGTATGAATCGAGTAATCGGATACGTTGTGCCAAAGCAAGCGTGAATATTCACATGAAAGGTGAAATATTCTTAAAAAAAGATAAAAAAAGAAAAAAAAGAAAAAAATGTTATGAGAGAGGAGATGAATCATGAGTTAGAGTTGGAGTCGAAAACCGAAATAGACTATCACACGTGCACATAGATGTATAGGAACCAATAGATTATCTGTTGTGGGTATTGAAAGATAGAATTTAAATTTTGTTTTAAAATGATAAGTATATCTGATATGATACTCGATTTGAAAATTGATAATCTAAATGCGTCTTGAAATTGTATATTAGTAATATTAATTGATGAAAATATTATAAAAAAAGTTTTTTCTTTCTTTTTTTGTTGTCTTGAAATTTTTATTTTTCTTAATTTTTTGTTGTCCTTATTTTCTTTTCTTTATTCCTTAATCTATTTTCTTTATGAATTTTGTGGGTATATTCACTGCAAATCCTCACGAGACAACACTCGTCCACTAGGATAATTTAGGGGTTTAAAGGCTTGTTGCACGTGCTAAGTGCAATCGCGATTCCTAGAAAAGTGAGTTAGAATTTTTTTTTCTTTTTAGGTTTAGGTTTTGCTCGAGAACTAGCAAAAGATAGGTGTGGGAGTGTGATGAGTATCATATATTATATTTTTTCCATACTTTATCTATTGTTGTATATAAATAAATGCTACTCGGGTATTTTTAGTGTGTTTTCAGGTATCTAATTCATACGAGGAGATGGCATAAAATCAGAGCTGGAGTAGAAAATCAAAGTCCGAAAAGTTTTTAAAATGGGTAAGACTACGAGACTACGATACTGCAGTTAAAGTGCAATACAGTCATCAAAATAAACTCAAAAGGAGAAAATACTCGAGGGAAGAAAACTCAGAAATTAATTAATTAATTTTAACGCTAATTAGCTGTATTTGCCACCAAATAGAGGCCCAAAGTCGGCCCCACTATCCGATTTTTCTCCCGTGGCTTCGTTGTAATTTTGTAGATTTACAATTGTATTAGAATTGGGTTTGGTTTTCCGAAGCCTATATATTGGTCGTATTCTTGTATTCTAGGGAGAATCCTGTAAGTTTTGTACTCTTTTTTCATTAATAAAATTAGGATTTTGCTGAAGGGGTGACGGCCACAGTACCGTAATCCAGAGGTACGTCATTGTTTTCTAATCTTTATTTGTTTTTTTAGATAGAGTTAATTGCTTTCTAGCATAGATTTATTCACTTTTAGATTAGATCTTATTGTGTTTATGAATAAAAATTTAATTTTTCTTATTAGGAATATGAGTAGCTCATTTTCTTTAGCCCTAGGATGTAAATGAAGTTAGTTTAATAGATCTAATATGGATTTATCTCATCTTATTTCTAAAAAGAAATAATGCTATGATTTTTCTATAAATAAATAAAAGATAGAGTTCACAAATCATAATTCTTTGATAGATTATGCTTAATTAATATTTTGATAATTTATACTTAGATAAAATTTAGAATTCTTATTCTTTATTTAATTTTAGAATTATCAATAAAGATTTTCCTATAAATAAATTGAATTGGATAAACTTGTAAATCTAATTTCTTTGATAGGTTATACTTAAGTTCGGTCTTTTGATAGCCTATGCTTAGATTAGGGTTTGAAGTTTATTTCTTTGCTTTTATTTATAAGATTTTCTACTTGATATAATTTGTTTTTAAGAAAGGTGTTATTTTTTATGGTTTATATTTGCACATCACTTAGTAGGTCATACTTAGAGGCATTTAATTAAAATCAAATTAAAAAGATCACCATTTTAATATGTTACTTAACGTGCATAATTAAAAAATTAGGAAGAAAGAGTTAATTCATTGTTAGACTATTATTCTAATTGATTCGAAATCCTAGGCTAATCTTTAGAATTTAAAACTCATCCTTTCAATTTAGAACTCTTAGTTAATCCATTAGAACTAAAGAAATAGTAAGAATTACAAAACACCTAATATCTCTGTGGGACGACCTGTATAGCGCTACAACCGACATTGTACGCTTGCAGTAAATTATCACATCACGTGCACTTGTAATCCAATTTTATGATAAAAAATATTACATTAATGATTGTTTATGCATATTAGTCTGTTCTCTTGTTGTGTGTTTTATCAAGTGAAACTCATGTCTTATTATCTTTTCGTAGGATTTTGAAAGAAAGAAAACGAAAATAAGAAGCGTGCACAAAACCATTAATATATCCAATTGACAGATGACTATCGATAACCATTTGAGGGTTGTTAACGATCATCTCAGGGCTATCGACAACCTCCTGAAAACCAAGAACAGTGTGAGCAAATAGAGAGCTACTGTTGAAGCTACTGTCAACAGTTGTAGGCATAGATTTGCTGATATGTCAGTTTTTGAAGAGAAAAGGAGTTTCCATGCAGCTAAAACATTAAAGTTGGATAACCAAACCCTATGAGTGTTATAAATACTCATTGTGTCTGCAAAAAGAGATACAAGAAATATATAGAGTTTTATTTTAGAGAGAAATTTGGATGTGTTTAGTTCTTGTGTTCTTCAATAGTTTTATAACAAAATATTTTTTTATCTTTTAGTTTGATAACTATGTTTAGTGATGGGATAAATTACTACAAGCGTACAGCGTCGGTTGTAGCGCTATACAGGTCGTCCCACAGAGATCTCAGGTGTTTTGCGATTCATACTATTTTTTTAGTTCTAGTGGATTAATTAAGAGTTTCTAAATTGAGGGAAGATTGGTTCTAAGTTCTAAAGATTAGCTTAGAATTTTGAATCCATCAGAATAATAGTCTAACAGTGAATTATCACTTTCTCCCTAACATTTAATTATGCACGGTCAAGTAACATATTAAAAAGGTGATATTTTTAATTTGATTTTAATTAAGTGTTCCTAAGTATGACGTATCAAGTGATGTGCAAGTATAGACCATCAAAAATAATACTTTTCTTTAAAAAAAAATCATATCAAGTAGAAAATCTTATAAACAAAAGTAAAGAAATAAACTTCAAATCCTAATCTAAGAATAGGCTATCAAAAGACCGAACTTAAGTATAACCTATCAAAGAAATCAGATTTACAAGTTTATTCAATTCAATTTATTTATAGAAAAATCTTGTCAATAATTCTAGAAATAAATAAAGAATATGAATTCCAAATTTAATCTAAGTATAGATTATCAAAATATTAGCCCTTATAAAAAGAAAACTGATTTTTAAACCTCTAAACATAATCTATCAAAAAATTATGATTTACAAACTCTATCTTTATTTATTTATAAAAAAATCATAACTTTATTTCTTTTTAATAAGAAGATTAGATAAATCTATATTAGATCTATTAAACTAACTTCATCTACATGCTAAAGAAAATTAGTTACATATAATTCTAGTAAGAAAAATCCTATTTTTATTCACGAATACAATTAAATTTAATCTAGAAAGTGAATAAATCTATACTAGAAAGCGTTTAACTCTATCTAAAAAACAAATAAAAATTAGAAAGTAACGGCATAGCTCTAGAGCATGGTATTGTGGCCGTCACCCCTTAAGTAAAACCCTAATTTTATTAGTGAAAAACGAGTACAAAAATTACAGGATCCTCTAGAATACAAGGATACGACCAATATATAGGCTTCGGAAGTCAAACCCTAATTCTAACAGAATTGAAAAACTACAAAATTACATCGAAACTCTCAAATAAAAATCATCACGTTTACTGCTCTTTGAGCCGCCAATTGGCGACAAATGCTGCTATGTAGCGGCATTATTATGAAATTATTTTCTGAATTTTCTTCTGCATGAATCCCGTGTCTTATTCTCTTGATTTTCATGACTGTATCTTTGACTCTCTGAAGTATTTTAATCTTGTAGTTTTGTTCTCTTTAAACTCTTTTTCAGGTTTTGTTTCCTAATTCAACTATGATTTCATGTCATCTCCTTGTATGAATCGGATTACCTGAAAAAACACTAAAAATACCCGAGTAGTATTTATTTATATACAAAAATAGATAAAATATGGAAGAAAAAATACAATATATGATGCTTATCATTTAGCATGAGTAACTAATTATTTTTTGGTCTTAATTGAGTATACAAACTCTCAATCTTTATCTGGTATGTATTTATTGTTTTTAGTGCTTAATTGATCTATATAGTATTTTTGTTAGTTTCCTTATATATTTCTTTGGTTATTGATATATGATTTTGGGGCTTTAATGATTTATTTCATTATAGTATAGTTATTATTTAGTTTTTAATATATTAACTATTTATTTAGATATGTCATATGATTAAATTTTGAATAATTATTTTCATTATCCATTGATCATGCTTAGATTACTCTCAAATTCGATATAACTGTTAATTGACAGATATAACTTATAATAGAATTTTTTTTATTATTTTATGCTTTAAAGAGATAAATTTTAGTTGTATATGACCAGGTGATTTGTGCAATTGTGATAATCATAGTCATAACCATCCAGTGATATGATCTTAGGGCATTAACTCATCCGAGTTGGTTCATTTTTCTGTTATCTTTTAAACAAATTAATATTTATTTTATTTAAACCAACCATTCTCCACTTTTTAATTCAATCATAACCTACCATATAAGTGTCTAGCACTAAAATTAGTATCCACGAGTGAACAATCTCGGATTGATTTCCAAGAATTACTTAACGATCTCCTTTGCTTGGCAGTGCACGAATTAGGTCCCATCAAACATACTGTATGTTCCTTACTACAATGTACAATCAGAGCCTTCTCAGCTATTCTTCCAAGGTCTCTAGGATGAAATCTACTATTCGGGCCCCCCACTTCTTCTGGGTTGAGTGAATCCATCCTGGTGTTCAAAAATCGTGAGTTGGATATTGAACCTTAGCCTCCATGAATCGATTGGAAAATGTGTTAGCATAGTGGAATTCTCTCTGACAGGAAAGTACTTGTTGGTTTTTCTTGGTAGCAGACTATTCACTAACTTTCCAGGTCCATCCTGATAAAGATCATAAGTCCAAAATTTTTCAATTGGTACAATATCAAGAGCCTTTGAGATCTTCCAATTTATGCTTCGAGAGTTTGAGATCCTCAATAAATAGGACATGGGATAGCTTCATTCCAGATCCGGGATAAACAGATAATATTCACCAAATTTATAAAGCCACTTGTAAGTGTTAAAATTACTATCATTTGGTTGCATAATTGAATCTCCAAAGTGAAATGATAGCTTCCTCTTCAGTTGTCTGTTAGTCCCCTTAAAGGTAACATCACTAGTTTTCTCGAACTATATGATGATCCTCTCTCTTCGTTCGTCACTGTTTCTTTCAGATAGGAGAGAAAATATTGTGTGAATTGGAAGTGGAATTCAGTGTTAGGACTAAACTTAAATCCAAAACAGTCATGCTTTATTAACGGATTTATAGAATATTCTAATGCAGAAAATAAAAACAAGAATTAGAAGAAAGAACCAGAAGAAAAAAAAAAAAAAAGCTAAGTGTTAGCACATGACTCTAGCTGGTGCAGACACCGAACAAAACAGGCACGAGGCTATGATCTGACTTCGCATGATCCAAAATCCTGCATAAGATTAAATGCTAAATTGCATATGGAGTTTGGTGCAAGGTTAAGTGATTACCTTGAAAGTGTGCCTTATATGAGAAGACATTGAAATTGATGAAGTGAAGAGTGGTGAACCACCAAACACCATCGATGAGTCGATGGTGATTTGGTCCAAGGAAGAGGGGAAAAACCTTGGTCAAAATCCGAAGGAGTATTTAAAATCAGGGGATACACTGAGGAGTCCCTAGCAAGAGGATCAATGCCGGCGCTCATGCCGGCATCACAAGAAGATGTCATTGCTATTGTATGGGAGCTTGAAGAATCACCTCCCCTATGGACGTTGGTTTATGTGACATGAGTCGTCGAAGATGAGAGAAATCCAAGAAAAATTAAAGAAAATCAAAGTCAAATTGAGATGAATGTCTATGGACCTACAAACAATTGTCCAAATACCCATAGATGCCACACCTTCTTTTCCTATATATGGATGTGAAGCAATCTTACCATTGGATATCCAAATCTTATCTATGTGTACCTCATCGGCAAAGAATAGATGACTAAAGAAAATCATCAACATCATCTCAAAGATCAAGAAGTGCTAATTGAAAAGCGGTTGCAAGCTTAACAATGCATTAAACTCTATCAACCTTGAGTTTCTAAGGCCTTCAACAAAATGGTCAAGTATAGAATCCTCCATAAAGAGATCTAATTCTAGTGGACAAAGGACCCATAGTCATGTCGTACAAATCAAGTAAATTTCAAGTCAAGTATGAAAGACTATTTGTGATAGAGACAATCTACTTAAATTCAACATACCTTTTAGTCAGACGGTGAACTCTTGATGCTGCTAGCTAATAGCGAATTTTTCGAGAAATATTATCTCTAACTTTTCGATAGGTCAACATGGGATTCATTTCGGTCCTTGATAAGAATAAATTTTAGATTCCATGATACTTGTCACGTTAATGATTACATCTTGCAGGTTCAAACTCAAATCAAGTTCTAGATTATCTCTAATAATCTAATCTTCCTTTGGTAGTTGTACTCCTGCATTGTCATACTTTAGGCCTTCAAAGAGCGTACTGATCCTTACTATTATATTGATAGTACCACTGAACAATATTGGGTATTCTCCACTCATGTCATATTAACACAACAACTCTGACCATCAACGAGCAACATTGCACCTTCGAATGAAAATTTTATGGTGCACTATGTTTCAGCTACTACTATTGTATAAACAAGCAACGTTGCACCTCCAAATGAAAATTTTATGGTGCACTATGTTTCAACTACTACTGTTGTTACATCATCATATCTATAATAGAGTTTTATAGGATACTACTATAATCTAATGTTTTGACAGCTAAAGATGAAGGCTAGTTCTAACTTCTAAGTCTAAATAAACTTCCTAGAGAATTTTCCATGGAAATCTTGCCTCTTTCAATACTTCTCCAATGAAGTCCTTCAAATTTCATTTGTTATGTTAAGTTCTTACTTTTGACAATCTGATTCATCTCACTCTTTTCCCTGTAGATCAATGATATTTTATCACTTTAATCTTTCACCTTTGGTCCACAAAATTTCCTCCAATCATGTCAAGCACTTGTTTTCTGATGAAATTTCTTATCATGTTAATATCACACCTTTAATGACTTTACCCTCTTATGTTTCATCAGGTTAACTAATTATGAGTGAAAAACATATTACTTCATATTCATTTTAGCACTCGCAAACCAATTTTTAGCTAAAATATGCAAAATTAATGATCTTTAATACATATTAGTCTAACTCCTATCTTGAATGCTTTATCAAGTTAAAGTAGTGTTTTATTATCTTTTTGTAAGACTTTGAAGGCTAGGAAACGAAAACAAAGTGTGCACCAAGGCCATTGATATATGTAAGAAATAAATTATTATAGATAGCCATCTAAGAATTGTCGAACCCATCTAGAAATCAAGACAGTGTAAGAAACAGGGAGCCACTGCTAAATTAGTTATCGAAACCGCTATTAACAGTGGTAGCGATAGATATGCTATTACGCCAGGTTCTGAAGAGAAAAGAGTTTCCATATGGCTAAAACACTAGAGTTTGGTAACCAAAACCCTATGAGAGTTTATAAATACCCATTGTATCGAGAAGGCAGAGAAGGAGAGTTTTGGACAATTATTTTCTTTGTTTTTAGTGATATTTGAAAATCTTTAGCTCTTGTGTTCTTCATGTTCGTAGCAGAATTTCTTTGCCTTCCTCCCATTGAATAAACTTGAATTACAATAGAAGTGAACAAGATAAAAAGAAGAACAAACGAGAGGATTTTATACTTCAATCACTCTCTTTTACAATATTTGTGTGGGATCTGTGGCGGCGGGATCTATAGTAGTTCCTTTGGACGATCGAACGTCGAACTCTCTTGAAGATAACGGCCGATTGTAGACTATCTTCTCCGGTCATTTTCGAACTCAAGGCTCTGTGCGTAACTTGAATTCTCTAAGAACCGAAAGGAAGAAGAAGAATACCTCTGACTTCAAGGTCTCGTGTGCTTGAATTGTCAAAGGATCCAAAAGAAGACTTCTAGGGTTTCACCAGGAAGGTATTTATATCCCCAGGTTAATTTGAGAGTTTCTATCTAAATAGAATTCCCTCTCATCAAGGATTCCAATTAAATATTTAATATTGATTTAAATCTCTTGATTTAGAGTTCTGATTGGACTTTATTTAGATATTTGGATAAGTCCAAATCATAATCTCAATCAATTTGAGATTCTGGTTATCTGCTCACGCGGAGCTAATCGCATCAAAACGCAGCGCTAAATAACCAGAATGCGAAGCTAACGCGGAGCTATTGATCATCTCCGCGTTTCACTCAAACGCGAAGTTAATATAACCAAACGCGGGGCTACTGAATTAGCTCCGCGTTCTATTGTGGAAAATCGTTTTATCTTAGAAATTTTCACTGCCAACAGAACCCCCTCCAAAGTTTTCAAAATGGTTTAGAACTTAGCAGATTTTGAAATACTTTGGATTATTTAAACTGAAAATGCGGAGTTAGAATACCAAGTCTATCTCGCGTTATGCTCACTTACGCAGAGCTAATCAACTTCTTTTTCAGTGAAATGAGTAATTGTTTCATTAATTACTCTGAATTTCTACGCCGAATACCAAGCGACGGAAATTTTGTTTAAATAGAGTCCTTGACTCATCTTCTTCTTCATTTCATCCGAAGAATCTAAGAGCTTCAGAGCTCAGGCGACTCAGGCAAATCAGTTTTGAAAGAATGATCTTCGACCGAACTTCCTTCATCTTTCCATAGATCTTCATCATTAGGATGTCATCTAAGAAGAGTACGGCATCGCGCGCCTCCTCACCATCGACGGCCAGCGTTAGCAACGGCGGCAGCGGCCGAGGCAGTGGCCATAATGGCTAGCCAATCCATGCTACACCAATTGGAAGTAGAAATTCTCAACTTTTAGACTCCTTAAATCAAGTTTGGAGTGTTTTTGGCTTGGTTTTAACCGACCAACCAATTTTGAACCGGTGAGATCGCCGTTCTCCGGCCGTAAGGATTTGAAAGAGAAGGAGAAGTCAGAGAGGAACTCGGATCTTTCTCTACGCGAAGTTATCGCGTCATCCTCTCGTTTTTGAAACACGGGGCTATTTAACTAGCAGTCGCTTTTCAGTCGCGAGGCTATGTTGATTAGCAGTCGCGTTTAAATCGCGAGGCTACTTTGATCTAGCAGTCGCGTTTAAATCGCCAGGCTATTTTCTCAACTGGGCGCGGAGTTTTTCCTTAGCTCCGCGTTTTCATACTTAGAAGGTTTTTTGAGTTTTCTCTAACTCTTGATTCTTCTTTTGCAGTAAAGTACTTGGACCAGATCCTTCTTGAAGAAGAGTGCCTGAGGCTTTACCAGTCTTCGTCAACAAAAGTAACTCTAAGGAAGCCAGAAGCATATGCTTTACAATATAGTTGCAGGTTTCAAGCCCTAGCTCCTTTTGAAGGAGTTACAAGAACTCTGCGGCAGCTCATTAAGTTTTCTTGAGGACCATTTCTGTTAGATGACGATCTCTGTTGCTTTCCAAAGCAATAGAGATGATCATCTAAGGGCTTGTATCATGTCGAATCCAACTTGTGCATCTTCATTAGGATTCTTATAGCAGTATCTTCAGATAATCCACTAAGAACTTTAAACAGATCATAGTTGACATTTGCAGAGGAGATCTCTTATGTATGTGAACTCTGGAATTGAATTTCAACACCCTGCGGAGGAATTTCGCCGTTAGGTTATTGATGAGTTGATGAATTTGTAGAAGCTTTTGGGAGAGCTATAACTCCCTCTTGTAATCTCTTCTTTTATGAATAAAGAGCAAATTATTTTCCTCTCTATCTGTCGGCTTCAAGAATCTTGCTTTTCTGAGGTACAGGTGGCCAGCTCCTCTCGCCAATGCATTCAACTACCCAAGTGGAGTCTGATGATAAAGTGGACTATTCGGGCACCACTGGCTCAGTGAGTGGTTTGGGTAGCTCTGCAAGTGATTTCGGTGTAGACTATTTTACGACAACTCCTCCCTCTGTTCCTTCTTCGGTTCCCCCGATTGATGAACTTGGGAGTGATGATAGGACAGAGGTGATTGTCGCAGCTGCGGCAAAAGAAGCCACTCCGTCTCCAAGTTTGTCGTCTCCAACACCCAATGTCTGTTCTGACGAAACTTTTCCAGTAATTGTGGGTGTGCCTTCTGCTCCTCAGCCAGCAATATTAACGCCTTCTACCATAATGGCTGTTGAAACACCTGTAACTCCTTCAGCTCCAAGTCTTCTAGCAGGGGCTGAGGAGAATTTGAAGTTCTCCTTTGAAGCTACTTCTGTCACCGGAGGAGCTTCTGGTGGAAATACTCCCTCATCCTCTCCTGTCAGTGGCGCTGCCAGGGTGACTTGTACCGACGATGCTCCTCGAGTTCCTAGTTCCGCTTCATCTGCGTTGGCCTTATTGGCCCCGCATATCATGAACCTGGTGCAAGGACGGGCTCCTTCTTCTTCAATTCCAACAGATGCCGCTCCTCCTTTGGCAACATCTTCTTTAGCGCTGCCTGTTTTAAATGCAGACACCGTGGATCCTTTTGAGGAACTCTTCAACTACAGTGTCAATGATTTTATGCGGTTGCTAAGAAGATGTATCGAGATGATTTTCAGCGGACTAGATTTCTTTAGTCTCGGCCGTCCGATGTTATCCAGTTATTTGGAAAATATTGAAAGAGTCGGGGGACAGGACCGAGCAGCTCCTTACCGGGCCCGTTTCAGAGCTTTAGAAGAGCAGGTGAACATACTTAACACAGTTCGCCAAGCGGATGTTGAAACGATTACTGGGATCGAGTGGGCTCGTCTTCGGGTGGAGTTGGTTGCTCGTCAAGAGGAATTGAGGCGCCAAGAAGCAGAATGGTCTCGAGCGTTAGCGGAGTTCCAGGCTAGTCGGGAGTCCATTCTTAGGGGTTTGGAGTTGGTGAACTCTGAGATTGAGGGGAGTCAGGCTACCATTCTCAGTGCCCAGGAGACCATTGCTAACGCTCGGGAGATCTTAGTAGCCAGCGAGCTTCAATTAGGGGAAGCTGTTAAGAAGCGGGAAGCGCTGATCCTTCAACGGGAGCAAGTTGATCAGGAGGAGATAATAAGAAGCCATACTATGAAAGAGTCTCGCCAGCATCTAACCCAGCAAGTTGCAATGAATGATGATGACTTACTCCGGCAAGCTCAATACTCTGTAGAAGCAACTCGTCGTCGAGTGGTTGACGAAGCGATGAGTAAGTTAAAGCATCTAGGAGATCCATAGTTTTCTTTTACTCTTTTATTGCTCATTCCTTTTGTAAGAACTTGTAATAAAGAGAGAACTTTTTGTAGCTTCATTCTTCATAGATGAATAAAGGTAATCTTTCCGACTCTTTTACCTGTTAGCTACGAGCTTTGCTTGCATAGCAGATAACTTATCATCAAAAGATTCAGTTGTTCTGGGTAAGTGGTTCGAGGCTCATTGACAGGTCCACGGGATTTTTAGCAAACCCCCAGCTATCAACGGATTTGATTAGCCTTTACCAATTGCCATTTGTATTGGGCTAGCCATGCTATTCCGCTCAGCATGTTGAGTTGTCGAGGAATTGATTTCCTCTCCCCTTTGTCTTTAATCAGTATTGGGTAATTGATTTCATACTTTTACCCCCAGTATGATAGGGTTGACGAGGAGTTTGATCTCCTCTTCCCGCCGCTATAATAGCATTGGGCAAGTGGAGGCAGTCCAAGAGTCAATGGTGAACATTAAACTGGGCACACCACGATGATCTGGTCAGTATTCATCAAATTTAGGTCAGAGGCGCCCATTTGCGCATGCCTAAAAAAAAGACTGGAGGCGGTTCAAACTTGAGAACAGGGCACACCAGGTTTTAGGTCAGAGGCACCCATTTGCGCATGCCTAAGAAAAAGACTGGAGGCGGTTCAAACTTGAGAACTGGGCACACCAGGTTTTAGGTCAGAGGCGCTCAATTGCGCATGCCTAATAAAAAGACTGGAGGTGGTTCAAAAGTTGAAAACTGGGCACACCAGGTTTTATGTCAGAGGCGCTCAATTGCGCATGCCTAATAAAAAGACTGGAGGCGGTTCAAACTTGAGAACTGGGCACACCAGGTTTTAGGTCAGAGGAGCTCAATTGCGCATACCTAATAAAAAGACTGGAGGCGGTTCAAATTTGATAACTGGGCACACCAGGTTTTAGGTCAGAGGCGCTTAATTGCACATGCCTAATAAAAAGACTGGAGGCGGTTCAAACTTGAGAACTGAGCACACCTAGTTTTAGGTCAGAGGCTCTCAATTGCGCATGCCTAAGAAAAAAACTGGAAGCGGTTCAAACTTAAGAACCGGGCACACCAGGTTTTAGGTCAGAGGCGCCCATTTGCGCATGCCTAAGAAAAAGACTGGAGGCGGTTCAAACTTGAGAACTGGGCACACCAGGTTTTAGGTCAGAGGCGCTCAATTGCGCATGCCTAAGAAGAAGACTGGAGGCGGTTCAAACTTGAGAACTGGGCACACCAGGTTTTAGGTCAGAGGCGCTCAATTGCGCATGCCTAAGAAAAAGACTGGAAGCGGTTAAAACTTGAGAACTGGGCACACCAGGTTTTAGATCAGAGGAGCTCAATTGCGCATGCCTAAGAAGAAGACTGGAGGTGGTTCAAACTTGAGAACTGGGCACACCAGGTTTTAGGTCAGAGGCGCTCAATTGCGCATGCCTAAGCATAGTATTTCTTCAGAAACTTGCCATTGACCGGCATCATCATCCTATCGCCATTCTGATTCATTAAGCGGTAGGCTCCATTGGAGTATACGGTTTCCACAATAACGGTCCTTCCCACTTGGGTTCAAATTTACCCTTAGTCTTGTGGGTTAGAACCATTGGCCTTTTAACAGCCAGAACCAAGTCTCCTTGTTTAAAGGTCCTTGGTTTAACGTTTTTATTGAACGTTCGCGAGATTCAGGCTTGATACAACTCAATTCGTTGCTGGGCCCTGAGACGCTTTTCATCCAACGCCTGTAGTTCTCGCAGTCTTTGTTGATGGCGCTCTTCTATTGTCATCTTTGTGGCTAAGGCCACTCTTAATGAAGGAATCTGGATTTCGAGAGGCAAGACGGCCTCGCTTCCATAGACCAAAGAAAATGGGATAGCTTTTGTAGGGGTGCGAACGGTGGTGCGATAAGCCCACAGGCACTCTCCTAGCTTTTCATCCCAATCTCGTTTATTGGAAGAGACGAACTTCCGAAGGAGTTTAATAATCATCTTGTTGAAGGCTTCGGCCAATCCATTTGTGCAGGGTTATATGGTGTTGAAGCGACGTCCTTGATTCTGAATTTATCACAGAATCTTGAAAACCTCTCGCTGACGAATTGTGGACCATTATCATGGATGATCCTTCCAGGGATGCCAAAACGGTAAATAACATGATGCATAATGAACTTAATCACATCTATTGTTTTTACCTCTCTCATGGGTACAGCTTCAGCCCATCTTGAAAAATAATCAGTTATCGCAAGGATAAACCGATGTCGTCTGGATGACGGGGGAGTTATAGGCCCTACGATATCCATTCCCCATGCCTCAAACGGCCAACTAGCAACAGTATTGTGCAAGTATTCTGGGGGTTGGTGGATGAAGTTAGCATGTATCTGACATTCATGGTACCGTTTAGCATATGCCATTGCTTCCGTAATCATATTTGGCCAGTAGTATCCCAGCCTTCTTATGCGGTCTCCAATTTTTGGGCCGGGCTGATGAGCTCCACATACTCCATCATGTGTTTCTCTCAACACTTGTTCTGCTTCTGCTTTCGATATGCAGCGTAGTAGCAGACCATCTCTTGACTTTCTATACAAAGTCTGAAGCTTATGGTCATAATAAAATCTCTGAGCCTTCCTCTTTATCGAGGTGGCTTCCTTTGGATCTTCTGGTAATATCCCATGTAAAGCATAATCTACAAACGGAAATCGCCAATCACGGGGTTCCAATATTAAGCCCGTCTGGCATACCTCTTCGTTTTGAGACACCGCGTCTGGGTGGAGGAGTTCTCTGCTACCAATGGTGATGCTTTTAGCTTCACCTAGCGGGATTGCCAGTGTTGCGGCTAATGCAGCAAGAGCGTCTGCATAGACGTTCTTATTCTGAGATATGTGATATATGTAAAACTGTTCAAAATATCCTGCTAGCTCAATAGCTAGCTGATGATAGGGGATGAGGGCTTCATGTCTGACTTCATACTCACCCGTCATCTGATTGACGATGAGTTTAGAGTCTCCATATGCCTCTAGATGGTTCACCCCCAGTTGCAGAGCTATTTTTAAGCCGATAATGAGCGCGTTATATTTCGCCACATTATTCGTGCACGGTTCTGTTAATGAGTAACCGTTAGGCAATATATGTTTATGTGGGGATATAAGCACAACCCTCACTCCAGCAGCAGATCGTCTGGCAGCACCATCAAAGAACATCTGCCATGGTTGTTCTTTGCTAACTGTGCTGACCTCTGACGTCTGTTTGGATTTGGACCAAATTGGATGGTATACAAGGAAATCAGCGATTGCATGTCCCTTCATGGCTTTTTGAGAGACAAAGTGTATGTCATAGGGTGACAGTAGCAAGGCCCATTTAGCTAATCGGCCGTTTAAGGATCCTGGTTTTGTCATGAGGATCTTCAAGGGGTTAACCCGTGATATGACATGAATTGTTTGCCCCGAAAGGTAGTGTCGCATTTTCTGAACAGCAAACACTAGGGCTAAACATTCCTTTTCAATCGGGGTATACCGCTGTTCGGCCCCAATCATTATTCTGCTTAAATAGTAGAGGGCATGTTCATGGCTGTGCTCATTATATTGAGCAAGTAATGCTCCTAAAGTATTATCCATGGCCCTTACATATACAAGGAAGGGCTGCCCAGGGGCTGGTGTCATAAGTACAGGAGGCTTAGTAAGGTACTCCTTGAGGTCATCAAATGCCTGTTGACATACCTCATCCCATATGAAAGACACCTCCTTTTTCATAAGTTTTGAGAATGGCTGGCAACGTCCAGATAGGTTGGAAATGAAGCGTCGAATATAGGCGAGCTTTCCTAGTAACCCCCTTAATTCCTTAAGATTGCGGGGAGGCGGCATTTCGCTAATCGCTTTTATCTTTTCAGGGTTGAGAAAAATTCCTTTTGAGGTAATTATGAACCCAAGAAATTTTCCACTGGACACCCCCATGAATGACTTGGTAAGATTCATCTTCAGATGATGTTTCCGCATAAGATCGAAGACCACTCTTAAATCATGAAGATGATCTTCTTTGTCTTTGCTTTTGACTGCTAAGTCATCCACATAGCACTCTACTATTTTGTGCAGGTGTTCTTTGAATATGATACTCATTGCGCGTTGGTAGGTGGCACCTGCGTTCTTCAATCCGAACGGCATCACCGTATAACAGTATACTCCCAGCGGCGTTCTGAAAGCTGTATGCTTTGCATCATCCGGGTGCATTTTAATTTGGTTATAACCTGAGAAGCCATCCATAAAGGACATCCTCTCATAACCACAAGTATTATCAATCATCACATCGGTGATGTGGAGTGGAAATTCGTCCTTAGGACATGCAGCGTTCAGATCTCGAAAATCGATGCATATCCGGATTTTGCCCTTTTTTTTACGGACTGGCACTATGTTAGCCACCCAATCAGGATGTTGTTCTTCATGGATGAATCCGGATTCAATAAGCTTATTGACCTCGACAGCTATTACCTCCATCAATTCCGGTCAGAAACGCCTTTGCTGTTGTTTGACAGGTTTGGCGTCTTCTTTAATATTTAACCGGTGTATGGCAACTTGAGGGTCAAGTCCGGGCATGTCTTCGTAACTCCATGCGAACACATCTATATACTCTTTGATAAGAGATATAAGTTCTTCCTTTTCCAAGGGAGTCAGTGTGTCACTTATGAAGATGGGTTTCGGGTTTTCCTCCGTTCCCATGTTGACTTGTATTAATCTGTCTTCCGTAGGCGGGTCGCGCTGTTCAAAGCGGATATCCCAGAGAGTGTCCATATGCTTGGTCCAGGAATCATCTTGGACATCAATTGGTTCCTCGTCACTTTCTGGTGCGGCTGAAACCATATTGGCTACCAAAGATTGAAACCAAGCACCGGTACTTATGTCCGAATCATGGCCGCGTGAAGATGTATCTTCTTTGGCCGAAGAACTCTCTTCATCTTTTGATGGTGATGAGGGAGGGGTAGATACATAACCCAACCCCCTGCGAGTTTTTTTATAATAATCTGGGCTCTTTCCTCTTGGTCTAAATGAGGGTATAAGATTGCGTCGCCCTTTTCCAAAGTTTAATCCCGGCTTCTGGGTAAAATTATAACCCATTTTCTCCATCATTTGCCGGGATTTCTGTTCATATAAGTGAAATTGAGGTGATGTTTGTTTATCACTTTCAATGCTGTGTCTTTGTCGAGGTGACATAATTACCCTGCCGAACATGATCGGCTTTTGGGATTTTTGTCAAGAAGGTACTTCGAAGTAGTGACCTTTTCTCTTAACTATTTTAGACCAAGAGAGGAGAGATGACCTAAGCGGCAAATGGTATGCCGCCAGAACTTCAAGTTCAGATAGGTCATCCACTTCAGTGGAAGTACAAGAAGGTTCAGACTCAGTAGCTACAGCATGCTCGTAGACTAACTTTATGTTTTCATTTATAATCCACTCTTCCTCTATTACATCAGCTATATCAAGACTCAAATTAAAATCTAAGTGAGGGTTGATTTCATAATCAACCCCATCGTCTTCTTCTGGAAGTTCGTATTCAGTATCGGCTTCATTGCCGCCTTCATCAGGCTTTGGAGGCTTGCTCAGATCGTCATTAGAGGCTTCATGGGCTGGCTTATAGAGTGCAACATCTGTGAAGTAATTCTCCAACCCTTTGAATGGTTGCTTATCTGCAACAAGTGTCCGGACTTCTCCTTCCTCATCGCAATATTTCATGCATTGGTGAAGTGTCGACGAGACTATCGTGTGAGCGTGGATTCAAGGTCGTCCCAGTAAAATATTGTAGGAGGTATCAGCATCAATAACGTAGCATGTAACCTCCGTTCTCAAGTCTCCAATTTGGCACCGCAATCGGATCTTACCAAGAGAATGGCTGTTATTAGCGTTGAATCCGTAGATAGTGGTGTTTGTAGGCGTCAAGCGATGAAGGAAAATCCCCAACAGCTGTATCAACCTTCTGGGCACGACACTTAATGCAAAACCCGAATCAATTTGAATTCGGTCCACTTTTGTAGACCCAACATATCCGGTGAAATATAAAGGCCTGTTATGCTTTATATTCCTCACCTGCATGTCCTCCGGAGAGAAGATGATTTGTGAAATCTGCCTCCTCACTTGATGACAGTGGGGGCACGAGTCCCGTTCTTCGATGGCCGGCTCGACAATCTGAGCTAGGAATGACTCAGAGTCTGCCAAGGCCTCTCTCAATGCCTCACGAGTTGACTTTGATAATCGAAGCAACTCGTACAGCGTGACTCGCGCTGGGATGTTAGCCAGCTGAGCTACTATGTCAAATTTGAAGGAAGTCTCCTTGTCTTCTTCATCTCTAATAGGATTCTTTTGAAAACGAAGTCCTTTCTGCTTTGTCGGTTTTGAAAGTTCCATATATATCTTTTGGATCTACTCTGGTGTAGTCCTTGAGATATGTCTTCCCAGATCGGGTGCCGAAAGGGCCTGCCCCATCTTGATGAGTGGCCATAGTTTCGGGCTCTTCTTCAGAATCTGTGAAGGCTCCCGAAACTATATATTCTTCCCTTATCTCCGCGGAAATGGCATTAACAATTCGCTTTTTTCCTTGACCTGCGGTAGTCCACTGCTCATCTTCTAATAAGTCAGGGTGAACCCACATAACTTCCCCCTTCTGGGTTGTTACAGGGACGAGTCCTTCTTGAGCTTTCTTATGAGGATCGGGGTTCTTTGTAACCATCTTACCCTTTGGGATTGGGGTCACTCCTGCGGGGAACTCATGGGTTCCAACCACTATCGTTGCCATGTTGGCGGTGACCTTCTTCTGCTCTTCCTTAAGCGTCAGAACTCCAGCTTCTATTAGTGCTTGGATTCTGTTCTTAAGAGGGTAACAATCCCTAGTCGGGTGCCCAATATTCCGGTGATAAAGACAGTAATTAGGGTAATTGGTCTTGCCAGCATCTTCTGGCTTTCTGTTCTCCGGAAGTTTCAGCATTCCCTTCCTCATGAGAAGGTGAAAGAGGATAGGCATCTGTTCCGTCTTGAAAGTATAATTTCTCTCCTGCTGAGGTCTATTTTGCCTTATTCCATGCTGATTTTGGGGCTTTGGCTTTGGAGGAGGATTTGCCTTTTGCGGAGCAGCTTCTGACGCCATTACCGCTTTCCCTTTATTCTTATTGCTGCTATTTTGGGTATATGGCTTATTACCCCCAGTACTTCTTGATCCACGAGATTCTTTAACTCGCCGAATCAGGTCCTCAGCTTGCTCTTCCGGTTTGAGCAAATCCCTCCATGTCTTAGATTCTACGGCCCCCATTTTTAGGAGCACATTGGTCTTAAGATTGTGTTGACAAGTCTCGACTAGAGTTTCCTGGACCATTCCGTGTTTGCAATGCACGGACTTCTCCCGGAACCTTTTTATAAAATCTTTTACCGTTTCTTGTTCCCCTTGTGTAGTCGCAAGGAGGGAATGAACCGTAATCTCGGTATCATCCTCGAAGAAACGTGAGAGAAATAATTTCTCACATCGAACCAGGTATTAATAGAACCTGGGGGCAACTGTATGAACCAAGTAAAAGCAGGCCCTCGCAAAGTACTTGCAAATATTTTGGTCATAATCGGGTCATTACCCATCAGATATCCTGCTTGGGATAAGAAATAATAAATGTGCTGACTGGGAGATCCTTTCCCGTCATAAGGCTCTAACTTGAGCGGCTTGTACTTCTGGGGGTAGGGTACCACATCCCATTCAGGTGGATATGGTCTTGAGACCCCTGAATCTTTCAACTCCTTTTGTGCATCAAAGCTTCGAGTTGAATTTGTAACTTTTCTATCTTTTCTCCATGCGGGTCATGGAAAGAAAATCTATCGTCGTCCTCGTGCATTGAGTGGACTTTCTCCTCCTGTTCTTCTTCATTCAGAGTTTCTTTGCCCTTTTTGGCATTATTCTCAACGAACTTTGAGAGCATCCCCTTAAGATCTTCAATCGTCTTTTGTTGCTCTCGAATCATTCTTTCTTGAGCTTCAAACCTCTGATTGATATCATCAGATTTATCTGCCATGTGCGATGCCGACTTCTGTAGCCGAGATGATGTAGAGGATGGAGGCGAGGCTATAGCTGAATTATCACTATCCTCGTCGTAAGAACCCTTCGCAAGCCTCTTATAATTTCGAGGCGGGACGGCTCCTGATTTAAGTCGAGTGACGTGAGGAGGTTCTTCATCACTCGATTCCGAATCATCATCCGTTTCTACAATCTTTTTCCCTCTTCCTACCATGTTGGAAGTTACAGCTCTCCATTCTTTTAGGGAAGCGGTTCTTGTCTTCTTAGTAGGGTTCTGGTTTGACTCGTTTAATCGGTCGAACACAGATACCCTGCTCTTGCTGCAGCCACAGTTGTTCATTACGGCGGACACCGCTGTCATAAACTGCTGGCAGTGACAAACAGGTTCGGCTTGAAGTTGTTCTATGCTCCTTTTCTTGGACAGATATTCCCTGAGATCAACGTCTTCAGCTATGGAATCATGGGACCTATTCAACTTTTGAGAGGGTCTAGGAACCCACTGAAACTTCTTAGGATTGCTGGAGTCTAGTTCTGGTCCACTGACGCGAGGATCTGCCCTGATTCTGCAGTTGGGTTGATCCACGCGGAGCTTAGAAGTAGCTTCGCGTTTTATTGCGCAGGGCTGAGGAATAGCTCCACATCTTGCCATGTTAGCCTCGCGTTCTTCACTGGCTTGGCTTGTCTTCAGAATTTTAGCTTCTGGAATAATAGCCTCGCGTGAAGGGAAGTTCTTACACGCTGGCTTATCTCTGCGATTAACGCAAATCATAGCTTCGCGCTTAGCGCGGTTTTTATGACTGACAACTATTTGCCAATCATCCTTGCGTTCCTTGTGGAGAATCTTGCGTTTCTCGCAAGTATTACTGGCCTTGCGTTTATCGCTTAGCTCAGTATCAGCTTCGCGTGGAAAATCACACGCTGGCTTTATTGAATTTTTATACTCGCGTTTCTCGCGAGTGTCAAGAATCTTATGTTTATTGCAAGTACTAGTAGCCTCGCGTTTTTTGCTTGGCTTAGTATCAGCCCCGCGTGGAAAATCACACGCTGGCTTTGAAGAATGTTTATACTCGCGTTTCTCGCGAGTGTAAGGAGTCTTGCGTTTCTCGCAAGTATTACCGGCCTCGCGTTTATCGCTTGGCTCAGTATCAGCCTCGCGTGGAAAATCACACGCTGGCTTTATTGAATTTTTATACTCGCGTTTCTCACGAGTGTTATAAGTCTTGCGTAACTCGCCAGTATTACTAGCCTCGCGTTTCTCACTTGGCTTAGTATCAGCCTCGCGTGGAAAATCACACGCTGGCTTTTCCTTACTTTTAAAGCAAGTTGTATCTTTGCGTTTAACGCGATAGTGACTGGTCTCGCGATTAACGTGAGCCAGTTTGCAAGGGACCATAGCCTCGCGTCCTTTAAGGTTAGCTCCACGTCCAAGGCGGACTTTGAGGGCTTTCCGCCTTAGTCTCCGATTCCTATTTCAGAGTTGAGTTCTGGTCAATCCAGTTCCCAGGTCTTCTTCGGTAGTTGAAAGCTCATCCCCTGCTAGGACTTCCTGTCCGAGCATCGGCCCTACAACCGCAGTCTCCAAGGATCCCCGTATCTCGGTGGATACTTTTTTACCCGTTGCTCGGGTATTGGAGTACATGCGACGATAGTGTCGTTTCTCGTCCAAGTCACCTGATCCAGAGGAGAGGAAATCCTCATACTTCTGCTGGTCGATTTCAACAACCCGTGTGTCTACTTCGGATCCGATCATATCGACGTCCGATTGCACCACAATCTCTTCATCAGTGAAAGAGACGTCTCCCACTGTGGTCGCCAGTTTGTTTGCAGTAGAATTTCTTTGCCTTCCTCCCATTCAATAAACTTGAATTACAATAGAAGTGAACAAGATAAAAAGAAGAACAAACGAGAGGATTTTATACTTCAATCACTCTCTTTTACAATATTTGTGTGGGATCTGTGGCGGTGGGATCTATAGTAGTTCCTTTAGACGATCGAACGTCTAACTCTTCTCTCTTGAAGATAACGGCCGATTGTAGACTATCTTCTCCGGTCTTTCCCGAACTCAAGGCTCTGTGCGTAACTTGAATTCTCTAAGAACCGAAAGGAAGAAGAAGAATACCTCTGACTTCAAGGCTCTCTCGCGTACTTGAATTGTCAAAGGATCCAAAAGAAGACCTCTAGGGTTTCACCAGGAAGGTATTTATATCCCCAGGTTAATTTGAGAGTTTCTATCTAAATAGAATTCCCTCTCATCAAGGATTCCAATCAAATCTTTAATATTGATTTAAATCTCTTGATTTAGAGTTCTGATTGGACTTGATTTAGGTATTTGGATAAGTCCAAATCATAATCTCAATCAATTTGAGATTCTGGTTATCTGCTCACGCGGAGCTAATCGCATCAAAACGCGGCGCTAAATAACCAGAATGCGAAGCTAACGAGGAGCTATTGATCATCTCCGCATTTCACTCAAACGCGAGGTTAATATAACCAAACGCGGGGCTACTGAATTAGCTCCTCGTTCTGTTGTGGAAAATCCTTTTATCTTAGAAATTTTCACTGCCAACACTTCATTAGTTTGATAATAAAAGATTTCTTATATCTTTTCATTTGATAACTATGTTTATCGTGAGTAACTAATTCATTTCAATTTTAGATGAGAAGAGAAACCCTCAATCTTGATCTAGTTGTGTTTAATTGATCTATATAGTGTTGTTATTGGTTTTTGTATATATTTCTCTAGTTGTTGGCATATAATTTTAGAACTTTGATTATTTATTTCTTAGAGGTATAGTTATTTCTTAGTTTTTGATATTTCGTTGACTATTTAGTCATGGCCTATGATTAAACTGAATAATTACTTTCGTTATCTATAAATCATACTTAGATTACTCCCAAATTTGTTGTAGGTGTTAATTGAAGGATTTAACTAATTGAAAGATTATGTTTTACTACTTTATACTTTTAAAGAGATATATTCTGGTTATATAAGAGTAGGTGATTCATGCAACTGAGATAATTATACCAATAACTATCCACTGATATTATCTATAGGGCATTAACTCATTCGAGCCGATTCATCTTTCTATTATCTCTTAAAACCACTCAATATCTATTTCATTCAAACCAATCATTCTCTAATTTTTAATTCAATTACAATCTATATAAGTGTCTAGTATTAGAATCAGTATTCTCAAGTGAACGATATTAGGTTGACTCTCAAGTATTACTTAACGATCTTCTGTGCTGGGCAGTGCACAAATCAAGTTGCATTTTAATACTATACCTTCTAGCGATCAAACTCCATTTGTTTTGACATGTTTATATGACATCTCTGTCAAGTCATCTTTCTTTGGTATGTAAATATTACATCTCTAGCAAATCTCTTGTCTTGTTTAGCTCTGTCACATCTGTTATGCCTCCTCCATTGCCTTAATAAGTTAACAATATACCTCCATCAAACCAATATTCATTGCAAAGTTCAACATTACATCTCTTGCACTCCCTTTGATGTATTCTATATTGTATCTCAATCAATGCTCTTAGCTTCTCTTCCTTTGTGCAATGCATTTGATACATTTATCATTGCACTTATGTTAAATCAAGTTAAATCTCTTATCATTTTTAACATCACATTTCTGATAAATTCTTTGATGTTCAATATGTTTTAATATTACACATCTATCAAATTATCGTCTTTATTGTTATATTAACATTACACCTTTAGTAAATTCTTTTGACAAGCTCAATAGTACACCCACGTTAAATCTTATAAATTTCATGATACGTTTAACATTACTCATCTATCGAGTCATCAAAATTCCTTGATATGTTAATATTATACTTCGTCAAGATAACATCCATGCAACATTCAATAGTACATTGTTTTCGTCGTTTACAATGTCAAAATTGAAAGTTGCCATCGAGAACAGAAAACAGAATAAAATTTGGAATTGAATTGCAACTCTTAAAATTTACTTTCCTTACAAAGAGTTGATGGCTATTACAATCAAAATAAGATTACAATTTTTTATTCTGGGGAGTGTAATGAGAAGTACGATCAAAATGATTCTTTTTTGCTTTTGTTAATGGTCCAGCAGGAACTTGAACTCTTTGATTCTCCTTTTCTTCGTAAATTCTTTGGTCCCTATTTTAGAGGCCCGTAGTCTCTTGTATAGTTGGAAGATGCCATAACCGTCCTCTCGATTTGCAGAGATCATGGTAGTTATTTACCCATGATCATATGTATTTGAATTCTCTTCGATGAAGTTAACAATATGGTTGCTTGAACCTTTCTGACAGAATTAATCTCTTTTCTGGTGGAGCTAAATGCGTTCTAACATAATTAATTGTGTCTCAGTGAGGCTAACTTGATCTGGTGAAACTAACCGCATTCTGGCAAGGCTAACTTGACATGGCGAAGCTAACTTCATCTGGCAGGGCTAACCGAGTTCTAGTGAGGCTAACCGGCTCTGGATCATTGTATTGGCTTCTGGTATTGATATTTTCTTTGGATAATTTTTTGCAGTCTACAAGACCTCCTTCAAAAATTCTAAGATAAATCATTTTTTTAAGTGTTAGAATACTTTGAACTTTCTTTGTGCAGTCTACGTATTACTTCTTTGATTTGTATATGTCCCAGATGAGATATGCTTGTGAAGTTACATAGTTCTGGCGGAGTTAAGCTTCCTCCATTTTGACGAGGCTAACCTGGTTAGGTCTAGTCATTTGAAAATTCTCGATGGAACTAATACTAGGTCAATTTGACCCAGTTACCTTGTTTTGTTGGTGACATCTAATCTTCTGCCATGTTTTTTTGGAGTCTCTCTCTTAAATACTACAGGTGTGAGGTAAAAAAGAAACCTTTCTCTTGTCTATCTTTACTCTTACTTTCAATTCAAATTCCCGCCTTCATTCTTTTGCCAAAAGGTCTCACATTTGCTATTTGAATCTCCAGATCTCATGGCACCTAAATGAATGGAATAGAAGAAGTCAGTAGGGACGCAGATGGTGGGAGTTGGTGAGTCCACCTTGGTAGTGGTTTGACCTTCGATCACAGATATTCCCTTTTGGTTGATGATCTATTCTTTGTTCTTCCTTTACATGCTTGGTTACATTTCTGTACTTGTTTTTTTTTTTTACAAATGATAAGATTATGCTATTATTGTGATTGTTACCGATAATCAAGAGGATTGGATCTTCGCATCCCTTCCTCTTTTGTTTTGAAAGGTAAGGGGATTGGATCTTCATATCCTTTCCTCTTCAATTTAAGAACAAAAAGGACTGTTGATTCGATCAATGAAATGAATTTCCTTAGTTTTACTGAATAATTAGTTATTCCCTTACTTTCTTGAATAATTAGTTTAGAAATTTCCTTAGTTTTACTATTGATTTGACCACTATGATGAATGGGATTACGCTTTTGATGGGGTCATCTCTGATCTTAGAGTAGCGTTGTGAGTCTCTCTGCTAAGGTAGAGGGATCGTCTCTACCTGGTAGAAGAAGCTTCACATTTTGGTGAACTTATGCTGATCCCTAGCCCGCGAAGCTAAACTCTTGCCTGACGGGGTTAAACTTCATTTTGGTGAATTTAACTTGTTCTGACAAGGTTAACTCATTTTGGAAAAGTTAACTCATTCTTGTGAAGTTAACTCGCTCTAACGAGATTAAACTATTCTGGCAAGGCTATCTCGTTCTAGTGAAGTTAACTCATTTTGGCAAAATTAACTCGTTATGACGAAGTAAATTGCTCTGGCGACATTAACCTGTTCTGGCGAGATTAACCTTACTCTAGCGAGATTAACCCTTTCTGGCGAGATTAACCTTTTCTGACGAGGTTAACCTTTTCTGGCAAGTTTAACCTTATTCTAGTGAGATTAACCCTGTCCAGCGAGGTTAACCTTTTATGGAGAGGTTAACCTTGTTCTTGGCGAGGTTATCCTAATTCAAGAAACGTTACCTCGTTTATAGAGAAATCTCGTATTTATCCTGTAGTAATTGTGTTTTCTTTTCTATTCCTTTCCATGTAATTATATGCAAACTCCTCGATCACAGCGCATTATGTGGCCAGTTCTAGTTCTAGTATTAGAGGTTATGTTGATTTTCACTGCCTATGACCTTCCTCTTTGTATAGCTATGATATCAAGGAAAGAACTAGTTTAATTCATTCTGGTGGTGCTCAGACTCTTAGGGAAATTGTCACTAGTGCTCCATTCAAAGATAGAGATAGACCAGTGCTCCCTAAGCTACACTTCCTCTTTAGAGACACTATAGACACTAGGGACTCCCTATCTCTTCCAACTTGCCATTGGATTTATCGCTTAGAAGGAGCCTACTTTTCGCTTCCAAACATTAAAAGGTATTACCCTCTGAGTTACCTTCACCCTTGTACTGAGGACAGGAGAATGGAATGGCGACTCATCCCCATCTAGGATTCTCTCACAGTAGCCAAGTTTATCAAATCTGGCTTTGCACAAGATGGATGCTCCACCCACGTAATTGGTCTTCTCCCAAGGTGATGTTTAGAGATATACTAGTAGGAGAAAGTTTTAATATGGCCAAGACGTTTAGAAATGAATTTGTGATGGGCAAGCTAGACTATCCAGCAGAAAATTTTAGAGTACCTAGATGGATCCATGAAAGAAATAAGAATTAGTGGGCTCTCTTGACAAAATTTGTACTTGCCAATTTTGAGAAGGAGCTAAAGGACATTAGACTATTTGTAGTGGTTAAAGCTACCTAGTATGACATTGCAACTAATCCGGCCCTGTTGTTTGCAATTATGGAATTGTTTAATCATGCAACTGGTACCTTCTTCACTCCAGATAGTGAGATAGGTTTTACCCTTCATGAGATATGGTAGCTTTCTGGGTTGCCAATTGGAGACATAGCATACAAATAATACTTCTTCGGTCTTGAAGAGCTTGAGATCTTATCCTCACAAGATAGTTTGTTGTATCACTCTCAGGGATTTGGCCTATCACTTATGTATATACTCAGATTTGTCTGATACCAAAGGGGTGCAATGTGGCATAAGAAGTAGGCTGATCACTTCTTCATTAACTTGGATGGGAAAGGGATTATTGGTTTCCAGCAACATGTCGGTGTGGCTAATATTAGTTCAAGGATTTCTAAGTCAAAGGTTGGTGATCGCGTTTTGACTGAAGAAGAAGGAAATCTTCCTGCAGGAGCTGTGTTATTGAGCTACCATAGTTGGGCTGCCCGCGAGGGCAATCTTTCTGTGGGAACTGTGTTATTGAGCTATCATAGCTAGTTGCACACAAGTTATCTCCAACCACAGCATTAACTGCCTACATCGCCCTTTGGTTTAAGAGATGTGTCATACCTTCCTTACTACGGGAGTGCATTACTATTAAAGTTTTATATTCAGCGGTCCAATTAGTATACGGATGTCCCTTGGGTCTTTTGCTAGCCATGGTCTGTCGAATTCAAAATGGTTTAAGGTTGCTCACCGAAGCTTTTCTCAGTGAAACAAAGCCAAATCCACGTGTAGATTTGCCTTATACGTATTTGATGGCTTGGTTTATATTTCACTGCTAAGGCTTGATTCCTGCCAGTCCAATGGCCCTAAACAATGAAGCACTCCCTAACTTATGTACATACAAGAATATGAGATGATGGACTTCAGATTACTTGGTAAACATACAGCATCTGTCGGTCATCATTCTTCATTTTTTTTTTGGATTAATTTTTCAGAAATAGAAGGGGCTTCTTTGGAGACTTATTCGAAAACATCGGAGAATCATTTTCAAATCTTCCTAGGGGTGTTTTTCCATGGTTACTCTGCATTCACCCTATTCATCTCTTATACCAAAGTGAGAACCACTGCGAGTTAGATACGTATCTTCTGAGTTGTTTTGCTCGGCAATTTGGATATGACCAATTACATGTTGGGAGCCCTAATGTTGCCTTGGCCTTTGAAGGGAGTTTGGTTGATGGGGGCACGAGCTTAGCAACAATTTTGTAATAGGGTGTACAGGTTATTATTTTTGTTTGCCAGTGAAATATCCAAAGTTGCTGACGACTTTGGCCTTTTGTTGCTAGTATGCAGGGACGAACACTACAGTTCTACTATACAACCCAAAATTGTCTTGTCTGAATCTGAACATTAAAAAGTTTGAGAGACTAATCAAGGAATTAGTTCGTTGTCGACCTCCTTGCACTGTTAGAATACAGGAATATTTGCAGAGTGGTTGTGTACACTAGAGATCTCCGTCCATTGTTGTCAGTGATCAGGGAGGGGACAAAGGGGAAGCAGTATCTGTGGAGGGTCCCTTGACCTGCCAGAGAAAAAGTCAGTTCTTCACCTACCCCATCATCTCCTTCTGTGGCAATACCCCCAGTTGACATTCCTTCGACTTCCTCCATGTCTAGAAGCAAAAGTGTCTAATTAAACTCTCTGATAAGCCCACTTCTTCTAGTGGTGTAGTCATTTGACAGCCAACATCACTCCAACTTTACTAGCCATTATTGATACAGCCTCGCTAGCAGCAACAATCCCTCGTAATCCTTTATCATTGTCATCCCCTTCAACAGCCAGCATTCCACTTGTAACGTCATCTGGAACTAGAACCATACCATTAACTTTCTATTAGATGATGGAACAGAGGTTGAATCAGGTAACAAGAGACAGAGTATCTGCCTTTGCAACAATTTCTTCAATAATAAGCACGAGACATCCTGGTCCTCTTCCTGATTTGGCAGCATCTTCACATTTTGCAGTGACTCATGATGATAGCTTGCCTTCTACCGACCATGTTAATGTGCATGAGGAGAACATTACTACAAGTCAACCAAAATCAATTGTTGTCGGGCAGCAAGATGAACCGGCTGAAGGCTAAGAAGATATAGAAGCCAGAATAGCAGATGAGGTGCAGTTGATTGATGACATGTGCTAGGATCAACCAGATTAGCTTCCTCTTGTCAGACAACAAGAAGGGTCTGTTGATGAAGAGGCAACTAGAGTAGCTGAAGATGAATCATAAATTGGGAACATGCCCCAAGACCATCAAGATGTAGATGCCCGGAATGAATCATCTACCTTTGGTGGAGAGAATGAAGCAATCCCATCTCATAATTCTCATATTCACATTTCGAGTATTAATGCAGTTATTCCTTATCCAGTTTTCCCAAATCTTACAAGCATAGTTAGTACTGAACATGACACTTCAGGGACATCTAGCGATTTCACTCTATCGTCAGGAGCGGTACCAATATCCTTTGTTCTTCCTAATTTCCAGGTAGGTGCTGACACTATTTCTATTATGGATGAAGGTACTAGAGCATTAGGATATGCTAACGGCGATGGAGAGGCCTTTATCACTCTACCTGATTCAGCATCAACAGATGATGTTCCTCAAGTAGGAGAGAAACATGTAGACCTTTACACAGTTGTTCGTGATATTAATTTATGCTTTTAATGTTCTTGTTTGTTGCATTTAGTTATGTTTCGTCATCATCTTCACTTATTACTTACAGCTATGATACACAAGTATTATTTAAACCCTAATACATATTGCGGCAAACTTGGCGTATTATCAGAACTTGCTCCTTTATGCGTGTCGCTGCTTTCACAATTAGGTAACATGGATATCATTTGGCAGGACCTCGATCCTGACTATTTACTTGGTATGTCATTCGTTTTGAGATTACGACTTCCATACTTCCTCTCTCATGATGATTAATATCATGTCTTCTGCTTATAAATCCAATTGCATGACTTGTTAACATTTTTCTTTTCTCCCTCTTCATTTTTAGTGGCTTCTTTGACTCCTTAAAGGAGAATGATAATGGTCGCACTACCAGTTTAGGATTTGGGGCTGCTCTCCTCTCCATCCACCAATGTGGTGACCCCCAGTGCATCTGGAACACCCTCGATCTCTACACCATTTTCATCACTCGGTTTAAGGCAATGGCAAGCACCTATACCTCCACCAAGGATTACCCAAGTGTCATCTTTGACAACTATCATATGGGACCTCCCAACATTTGCAGCGATATTAGATACTGCCTCATTTGAGCTCCCTATACCTCCGGCTTCTTCAACGTTGCGGGATAGGGTCAAGGAGAACTATTTGAAGAGGATCACTTCCACCTTCTATGATATAGTACAAGACTATGTGGATGACATACTAAGATGTAGTCTGACTACTTTGGACAACTCCGCCAGTGCTATGCACTGCCTGTCCCAAGCCAGGATAAAGGAGGAGGGTTGTGGTAGGTCAATGACAACCAACGTATTATGATATGAGCCAAAATATGAATTTCGTTGGGGCGTTTCCTACTGAGCGACGCGCTACATCGGAGCCCGGGTATAGTGAAAAATGTGTGAGAGTTGTTAGGTCATTGCCCAGAAGCGACGCGCCACATCGGTGTTCGGATGTGGTGTCAAATATAAGAGAATTTTCACATCTTAATGAGCGGGTGGGGGTAAAGAAGTTAGCTCATAAACATAAATTTCAGTTGGCATCATGGAATATAGGTTCCTTTACAGATAAATTAGCAGAGTTAGTTGATACTATGATTAGAAGGAGTGTTAATATTTTGTGCATGTAGGAGACTAAATGGGTAGGTGAGAAAGCTAAAGTCATAGAAACTTTGGATTATAAACTTTGGTATACGGGTAGAGATAGAAATCGTAATGGGGTAGATATGATCATAAATAAACAATTACTTGGGGATGTAGTGGAGATTAGGCGGAAGGGTAATAGAATTTTATTAGTTAAACTTAGTTTAAATGGAGAGATTTTTAATGTCATTAGCGCCTATGCACCACAAGTAGGACTTGATGAATCCAGTAAACATCAATTTTGGGAGGATCTAGATGAGATAGTATAAAGAATATCTGTTAGAGAAAAACTATTTATTGGTGGTGATCTCAATGGGTATGTAGGAACTAGTCATAATGGGTTTGATAGTGTATATGGAGGATTTGATTTTGGAGAAAGAAATAAAGCAGGTAACTCAATTCTAAATTTTACTTTATCTTATAATTTAATTTTAGCAAATACTTGGTTTAAAAAGAGAGTTTCTCATTTAATTACTTTTAAATATGGATCGAATGCAAGCCAAATTGATTTTTTTTTAACTAGGAGGGTAGATAAAACTAATTGTATCTATTGTAAGGTAGTGTCAGGTGAGAGTGTAGTTACCCAATATAAACTCTTAGTTTTAGATGTTCAGATTAGACAAAAATTTAGAAAAATTAAATGTAAATTAGATCCTAAGATTAAGTGGTGACGATTAGAAAGTAATCAAAAAGTTTTTATAGATAGAGTAGTACAAGAAGCAGATTGGAGGGACCATAATGATGCTAATATAACATGAAATAAAATGGCTAGCTGCATTAAAAGGATAGCTAAAAATATATTCGGTGAGTCGAGGGGCGGTGCTCCACCATGTAAGGATACATCATGGTGAAATGAAGAGGTAAAAAATACTATTAAGATTAAGCAGGACCTTTATAGAGATTTGAAGAATAATAATAATAATGAAATAAGTTTTGAGAAGTATAAACTAGTAAAGAAGGAGGTTAAGAAAACTGTTCGGGATACAAAAACTAAATTATATAAATAAGTGTACGAGAAGTTAGATAATAAAGAGGCAGAAAAGAATATATATATATAATTGCTCAAATAAGAGAGAGAAAGTCTAAAAACTTATGTACTGTAAAGTGTATTAAAGATGAGGAACAGACAGTTTTAATTCGAGACGAAGAGATTAAAGAAAGATGGAAAAATTATTTTGATAGATTATATAATGGTAGTTTTATTCAAAATTTAGGACATCTTACTAGTCAATGTGAGGATATGAATCATAGTTTTATGTGCAGAATCAAAGAGACTGAAGTAAAAGAGATTTTGAAGAGGATAAAATCAAGAAAAATTATTGGTCCAGATGAAATTACTATAGAGGTATGGAGATACTTAGGAGGGATTGGTGTGAGGTGGCTAACAGATCTTTTTAACAAGATTTGACAAACTAAGAAAATACCAAATGAATGGAGGAAGAGTACCCTAGTAGCTCTGTATAAGAATAAGGGCGATATTCAGAGTTGTTCTAACTATCGTGAAATAAAACTCATGTGTCACACTATGAAGCTTTGGAAAAGGGTAATTGAACATAGATTGCGACAAACTGCTAAAATATCGGAGAAGCAGTTTGGATTTATGCCGGGGCGATCGACGGTAGAAGCTATTTATTTACTTCGTCAACTTATAGAGCGATTTCGAGAGAGAAATAGAGATTTGCATATGGTATTTATTGACTTAGAGAAAGCCTATGATAAAGTTCCACGAGAGATACTTTGGTGGATACTAATGAAGAAAAGAGTTCGCATCAAATATATCGACACAAGTAAGGACATGTATGATAGAATAGTGGCCAATGTCAGAACAAGTGGTGGTTTAACATGTTATTTTTCTATCACAATTGGAATGTATGAAGGATCTGCATTAAGCCCATTCTTATTTTCTATAGTGATGGATGAACTTACTAAAATCATTCATAATGAGATACCTTGGTGTATGTTATTTGCTGATAATATTGGCTTAGTTGATGAGACAAGAGTAGGGATAAATGCCAAGTTAGAGTTATGGAAGAATGCATTAGAATATAGAGGTTTTAGATTGAGTAGATCTAAAACAGAGTATATGAAATGTAAATTTAATAAACGACGGACCATATACTATAATGCTGTAAAACTGGATAGGTAAGAGATACAAATGAGCAGTCAGTTTAGATATTTGGGTTCTATTATTCAGAATGATGAAGAGATCGATAATGATGTTAACCATAGGATACAAACTGGTTGATTAAAATAGAGAAGAGCAACGGGAGTTTTATGCGACCGTAACATTTCATTAAGATTGAAAGGAAAATTTTATAGGACTGCTATTATACCAACTTTATTATATGGCACGGAATGTTGGGTTATAAAGAAACGTCATTCATAGAAGATAAGCGTATCAGAGATGTGCATGCTGCGGCAACACTAGGAGAGATAAAGTGAAAAATGAAGATAATCGTGCTAAACTAGGTGTAGCTCCCATCGATGAGAATATGCGAGAAAATCGCTTACGATGGTTTGGTCATGTGCAACATAAGCCTACAAGTGCACCAGTTCGAAGATGGGAGTTTATCAATATAGGACAAATTAAAAGAACGAAGGGAAGACCGAAAAAAACATGGATGGATGTGATACGCAAAGATATGGAGTCTAAAGGTTTAAATAAAGAGATATTACTAGTAGAAATGAATGGAGAAGGAATATCAAAGTGATCGATCCGGCGTGATTCTTTTTTGGTTCATGTAGCCTACCCCAAATACTTGGGATAAAAGGCTTAGTTGTTATTGTTGTTGTAGTCTGACTACTCTGGAGCCCAATGGAGATATATTAGCTAGCTCTTGTGCATCAATTAGTTATGTAATCAGACATGAAGCAGCTGCTCCTATTGAGAATTATGTAAAAACTTTTATACATTCAATGAGTGCTTGGAGGAGTTTTCATGCAGATCTGATCACTCCTTTGGTAGATGTATCCAAAGAGCACCTGACGTGGGAATTCCAATAGCAAAGAGAGGAATTAATTCAGCAATGAGATTTCATTACTAAATCTATGGAGGATGTTCAACAATCATAGCAACTTGTTGATCGAGAAATCCGAGTGAAAGATTTGGAGATCACTAATCTCAATCGCAGGATTACAGACTCGCAACAAATTTTAGAGGAGATTTTGAAGATCGAAGAGTAGGAGGCCACACTGAATGCCATGAAAGTTAGCAAAGAGGAGGCACTTGTTCGTCTCAATGAATCTAATAAAGCTAGCCATAATATTTTGGAAGAAAGGAAGGCATTTAAACCTGAATAGACCGTCTTCCTTCTGGATCTCCCGAAGAGATAGAGATCTTGGCAGAAATTAAGGCTGATGTTGAAGGTGAAGTGAATAAGAAGCTTTTCGAAGAGTACTTAAAGACTTTCAAATAGACGCCTCAATAAAATTTTAATTGGCTATCTCTTTAATATTACGCTTTTCTTATTATAGTATTGGAGACAATTTCAATTTGTTGTTATGTCGTTAGTTTAAGTTAATTTGGAATGAATAAAATTGGACATCTTTTATTTTTAGCAAACTAATTTTAGTTTATCGGAAGTTTGATGTTGAACTGTGATTTGTTATGTCAATCAGAGGTTTCATATTGAACTTGTTATTCGACATTGCTTTGATCATAGGTTTTATATTGAACTTAATTTTTGTGGATTTTTTAACTGCCAGAGACATATTTTATGATCTATCTGCCAGAAATCCCTATAGCATTAAAAGTATACTTTCAAACTTTCAATGAGTTTTGACTTCCAGGCTAATATTACTTCAATTTCCTAGTAATGCATGTGAGGTCCTTCAAAGGTGGGATATTGAATTCAGAGGACTTAGCTAATCCTTTTAGCAAAAGGTTTAATGTTAACTTAATAAGTTTTGTGGATTTAATTTTATCCAGGGATATATTTAGTTATTTGTTATGTCCAAGCACCTATCATGGAAGGAGCTTGACAAAAATTCATTGTATTTATACTTGGAGATGCAATTTAGGCACAGTGCTTGATTAATCTACAGACATTTCATTTGTTTAATTTGTACATTGACATATTCAAATACTTTTTCAAATCAAAGTCATACATGACGCGGTTTTGTGGAGTTAGAAAACCCCTAGTTACGAACGGATTTGAGCTGTCTTTATCAACTACTATTTGAATTGGGCTAGCAACGCCATTCCCCTTGACGTGATGAGTTAACGAGAGTTTCTTTTGGGCTTAAAGTCCAAAATTTCTCTCCATCCACTACCTCAGAGGCTTTCAACTCAATTTAGCTCTTCTTTTCTTTTTTTATTTTTATTATTCGGTGTTAGAGCATTTACATGCAGGTCTAAACCGACACAATTATCTTTCTATCACCCTCATAGGAAATCTACTAAGGGTAATATTTTTTGAAGAATTTGTCATTGACAAGTGTCATTATAACTTCATCATCTGGCTTAGCTAATCTGTAAGCCCCATTAGAGAATAGAGATTCCATTACAAATGGTCCTTCCATTTAGGTTGGAATTTGCCTTCGGATTTTTGAGTAACAATTATAGGACGTAGTACTGCCAGGACTAAGTCCCTTTGTTTAAACATCCATTCTGTAACTTATTATTAAAAACTTTGGAGATTTTGGCTTGATAAAGTTTGATGTGTTATTGACCCCGAAGCCTCTTTTCATCTAATGCTTCCAACTCCTGAAGGCATAGCTTGTGATTATCTTCGGTAGTCATTTCTAACGCTGAGGCAGTACGAAGTGATGGTAGTTGGATTTCCAAAGGTAAGACTGCTGATGAGTATCATATATTATATTTTTTTCTCCCATATTTTATCTATTTTTGTATATAAATAAATGTTACTTGAGTATTTTTGGTGTCTTTTTCAGATAATCCGATTCCTACAACGAGATGGCATGAAATCAGAGCCGGATTAGGAAACAAAACCTGGAAAAGAGTTCAAAGAGAGCAAAACTATAAGATTAAAATACTTCAGAGAGTTAAAGTGCAATACAATCAAGAAAACTAAGAGTACAAGATAAGAGACTCATGTGGAAGAAATTTCAAGAATTTTTCTCAAAATAGGGCAGCTAAATAGCGGTAACTATTTAGCGGCTCTATAGTGGGCCCACAGGCTGATTTTTCTTCGGTGGTTTCATTGTAATTTTTTAGTTTTTCAGTTCTGTTAGAATTAGGGGTTTGAATTCCGAAGGCTATATATTGGCCGTATCTTTGTATTCTAGGGAGAATCCTGTAAGTTTTGTACTCGTTTTAAATTAATAAAATTAGGATTTTCCTGAAGGGTGACGGCCACAATACCGTGCTTCAGAGGTAAGCCATTGTTTTGAGATCTTTATTTGCTTTCTAGATAGAGTTAATTGCTTTCTAGTTTAGGTTTTATTGCTTTCTAGATTAGGGTTAACCATATTCATGAATAAAAACTTGATTTTGCTTATTAAAATATGAGTAGCTAATTAGTTTAGCTCTAGGATGTAGATGAAGTTAGGATCCACCATGTAATTGCTTTCTAATATTTTTCTTCTTAAATAAAATAAATAAATACATGATTTTTCTATAAAAAGATTAAAATACAAGAACTCGAAGATTAAGACTTTGATAGGTTATACTTAAATTAGGTTTCTTGATAGCCTATAATTAGTTAGAGTTTGGGGTTGTTGATTTTATCTTTTTCATGGAATTATCTAAAAATTTAGTTTGTTTTTATGAAAAATAGTATTTTTGATGAGTTATACTTGCATACCACTTGATAGCTCATACTTATGACACTTTAAATAAAGATTAAACTAAAAAGATCAAATTTTATGATAGAAGAAGATAATAAAAATAAATATATTGTTGGAAACTAGTGGATTCTAAATCCTAGGCTAATTAAAATAACTCTCAAATCCAATTTAGAAATTCTTTGTTAATCCATTAGACTATAGAATTAGTGAGAATGCAAAAATGCCTGAGATCTCTGCGGGACGATCTATATAGTAGTACAACCGACACTGTACGCTTGCACTATATTATCACATCAACTGCTTCACAGTCATACACTAAAGAGAATGGAGTTGCATTGTGGGAGTTTGCAGAGTAGTGCGATAAGCCCATAAACATTCACCAAGTTTTTCATGCCAATCTCGTTTGTTTTTTTGGATGAGTTTCTTCAATACTTTGATCATTATCTTATTGAATGCCTCTACTAGACCATTTGCAGGAGGGTTGTAAGTCGTCGATGCGACGCTTTTAATTTAAAATTTGTTGCATAACTTGTAAAATATTTGGCTTACGAATTGGGGTCCGTTGTCGTGGGCTATCCCTTCTGGAATGCCAAATTAGTAGATAACATGGTGTTTTATGAACTTTACCACATCAAAGACTTTTACTATTTTCAATATTATTGCTTCTGACTATTAGAGAAGTAATCAGTGATTGTGAGGATAAACCAATGACCTTTTGAAGGAGGAAAGATGAGTCCAACTAGCTCAAATGGCCATGATGCAGCCGTAGGATATAAGTACTCTGATGGCTAGTGAATATAGTCAGTATAAATTTGGCATGTGTGATACCTCTTAGTGTAGGCTATAGCGTCTATTATCATTTTTGGTCAATAGTAGCCCATTCTTCGTAACTGATCCCAATGTTTGTGCTTCTTTATGGGATGAGCACCTGAGCAAGATTCCACCACATGATCTTCAGTATAATTGTTTGACAGCCATGTTGTAGAAGAAACGGTCTGCTCTTCTTTTAATGGAAGTGGCTTCTTTTGGGTCTTTAGGGAGGATGTCGTAAGGTACAAAGTCTATGAATGGAAATCACCAATCTCTAGGTTCCAAAGCAGATGAGCTTTCACAAACTATTTTATTTTTTGGACTTGGCCTACCATCTTTGCTAATGTCCAAAGCTAGCTTCGGATGATATAAACTTCAACTAGTGACTGATATTTTTTGCTCTATCTTGAGTGGTAGTGCCAAGGTAGCTAGATGCTAAAGTCTCCGGATGTGTATTATCCTTCCAGGATACATAATCGACGAAGAATCCCTGGAATTTTTTGGCTAAGGATATTGCAGCATGATGGTACGGAATTAAGTCTTCCATAGGTAAAACAGACTTATATTTATTCATTGACCCGAACATTTACTGTGCTTTTGATCAGGTGTTTGTTAGCATAGTTGATGGTGCTAGAAACACCAGCTTTATTGTGCTTCTTAGTTTTACCTAAGTACTTGTTAGTCTCACCGAACTGCCCTTTAGCCTCGACAGACCAATTAGGTCCGCTGGACTTTCAGAGAATGATAGACTCAATGACTCCGCCAAGGTGCCTCTAAGTCTCATTGGACCTATTAGGTCCACCTAGCTTTTGAAAGATAACAGAGCTACTAACTCCACAAGGACGCTTCATAGCCTCGCTGGACTTATTAAGTCTGTTGGCCATTTGGTCATGACAAAATTGATAGTTCATCAGGATTGTTGGTCTTGCATTCCATAGCGCCATGGGTGAATTCATACAGTTCATTATTACCAACATGACCTTCATTTACTTTAGGGGTCTTATCGGTGTTTCCATTCCGTTTGCTAACCAAGCTAGCTTGCTTCTTGGCCTTGCAATTGGTAATGATGGCTTGGTAGAGGCATTCTTCCTCTCCTTGTTACTAAGGGAAGTGGTTCTAGGTGTTGTAAATGGAGCAGAAGAAGACGAACTTGCTTGGGCTGCATTCATCAAAGTACTGGTAGCAGTAATGGCTACACTAGTGTTGCTGTTTCGGATGATTTTGATAGTAGAAGTAGATCCACAGGTGGGCATGGATTGGATGTATACTCGCCCAGCCTTGTGGAAAGAACCAGTTCTAAATGGAGAAGTGGAGTTGTTACAGAGAAACTCTTCATGCTTGGCCTGGTCGAATTCAATCATTAGGGTATCAACTGTAACTTTAGCCATTATATTGCCTACTGCGGCACAGATTCCTTAACCAAGGGAGGAGTGGCTCCCCACCAGAGTTGCTAGTTTGTTTTTTTCATTTACAATATCAAAATTGAAAGTTGTCATTGAGAACAGAAAACAGAACAAAATTTGAAATTGAATTACAACACTTGAGATTTATGTTCTTTACAAAGAGTTTATGGCTCTTTACAATTAAAATAAGGTTACAATTTTTAAGTCTAGGGACTGTGATGGTAGAAGTACGATTAGAGCGATCCTTTTCACCTTTTCTCTATAAATTCTTCGGTCCCTATTTTTTGAAGCCTGGATCACTTTTATAGTTGGAAGGTGTCATAATCGTCCTCTTGATTTGCGAGATCGTGGTAGTTGTTTACCCATTATCGGATATATTTGAATTCTCTTTGGCAAAGTTAACGACAAGGTTGGTTGAACCTTTCTGATGGAGTTAATTTCCTTTCTGGTGGAGCTAGATGCATTCTGGCAGAGCCAATTAGGTCCTGGCAAAGCCAACTTGATCTGGCAAAGCTAATCACATTCTAACAAGACTAACTTGACCTAGCGAAGCTAACTTCGTCTGACGGGGCAAATCGAATTCTAGGGAGGCTAACTGGGTTGGGATCATTGTATTGGCTTCTAGTATTGGTATTTTCTTTGGATGGATAATTTTTACAGCCTACATACATCTCTTGCAAGCAGATCAATATATTCAGTGGTACACCTCTACCATAAATGGGTTCATCCCCTCATTTGATGTCAATATCATTTCGATCTTGATTCAAACAGTCATAATTTGTGCTACCAATGTCAACTTGGAGCTTAGTGTTTCTAGTGCTACCAAAGTCAGTAATTGCATGTTTCTGCTTGTGCTATTAAGCATAGTTTGGTGAACATAAGTCTCAATTGAGGTGTACAAAGACAATATCATAGTACTCTGATGATTCCAATATCCCAAGAGAGTTTCAAAGTAATCTAAAAACTCATAGCATGTAACTTTGAAAACTTTAAAGAGAGCCTTGTAGGAGTTAAAAAAAATGATGACCAAAGAACATAGATAGGGTCAGCAGTCATGGAATCAAGTATTATTGAAGTCTGCAAGTAACATCATCTTCAAATCAAGTTTTGATCATTATATAAGTTAAGCTGAAAAATCTATATTAGAAGATGTTGCAGAGGTTTGAATCTTATTGCCAGTGCCCTTTGAAAATACTCAATTGGAGTTCACAGTCAAAAGTTATAATTATTTCTTTGAAATAGCTACAAACGATTAGTGGTTGAAGGGAAATTGAAGCAATGAATAATGGATAATCCCACTAGTGGCTAAGCCACCGATGAATCCGCCAATACACTGTTGGCTCACTACACTATACTAACCAGAGGTGGCAATTGGTAAAGCTACCGCTGAAACCACCCATAAGCATATCAGTGAGTCACCTCATTGTAGCAACCTGAGCCTAGACATCAGTAAAATCTCTAGTGGCAGACATCACTATGATCACCCGAGCATGGTCATTTGTACAACCACCAGTGAGCCATTAATGACCCCGGTGGCTCTGGCTAAAAGCACTTTCCACGCATGATATTTGAGGCGAATTTGAGTTTGTTTTGGACTCCTTTTCAACCGTGGTTTCCTACTCCCCATCAAATTTAAAGGGAAGGATTTATTTGAGGCATTTAAAAATCTTGGACTCTATGAATGCCATACGATATCCAACTTTGAAAGGGTTCTAAAAATTGAAGAACTTTTGAGAGCTCTCAAGGAAGAGATATTCATGCGAACAAAATCATCTTCTTCTCCACCAAATCTCCATCATGGTATTCAAAAGAGGGAGTTTTCATATCAAGCTCGTCGAGGAGCACATCACTGAGAAGGATTTCTTGCTATCTTTTAGAGTACACCTCTACTAAGTAGGCCTTCTCTCCTCTCTTTTGTGGTCTTCTTGTAATCTCTATGTCAAGTTTTTTGTTGGATCATCAATGGATTGCTTTCCATCATCTCATGTTTCTAGATTCACATAGGAAAGTTATGGATTTTGATTGAGTAATGGAATAGTGAACTGAGTTCTCGTCTAATGTGAAAATTGAATTGTATATTGTTTCTCTTTTAATTCTCAATTATATAGACTTATGATTTCCCCTTATTCTTAGTTTCAACTTTTTTAAGCAAAACAGTTGGCAGGTTTTGAATTTTTCATCCAAGAATATCATAAAAATATGGAACAATGCATTAATTTCTGATGTTAAATCATGTTTAGCTATTATGTACTCTTAATATAAAGATATATATGGAAATATACACCCTGCCTTGTCATCCAACTGACTTCATTTAAGGGTATATACATGAAAAATAAATTATTTTTTGGCTTATTATTAGCATATAAAACAAAAATCTCTCACGCATCATTTAATGAGTTTTAATCTTACATCAATTGTGCTAGAGCTCCTACAAATGAGGAAGAAAAATATGAGAATTTTGATATTTTGTCATTTTAGAAATCATACAAAAAAATTATCTTATGCTTTCTATTAAGGTTAGTAATATACTAATTTTACTGGTGCCTACAATAGTATCGAAGTCTTCTTTCAGTGTATTTCGCCGAGTACTGATAGAGTAGAGAAGTTCAATGATAACAACATATTAGAGATGTGTCTCTGTTCGAATGACTAGTTGGATGTAGATAACAGTAATTAAGGCTGAGCACGTAATGTCTAAATGGAAATCCCCCAGATGAATTATGATGCTAAAACTATTGTAGTTTTATTCATATTTTTGTATCTTACTCATAAGAATCTAGAAATTAATATATAAACATATTGAGAGTGACGGTTAGGTCATGTTTTCTCTCTCCAGACTTCGTAGGTCTTCCAAAGTTCTTATAGAATCAAATTATATTACAATTTTGAATGAAATTTATCCATTGTACATTCGATTAGATCATTATTACAACTTTCTTCAACTTATAGAGCTATATAGTATCAATTTTGAATAATTTTCTAATTTTTATAATTATTATTTTTTTTTTTAATTTTAAGAATATCTTTATAGATTTTTTTAAACTTTTTAATAATTATTTTGGGAGGCTAGCCGGCCTCCCGGGGGAGCTAGTTGGCTGTACCAAATTCCTATAGCTACCACAAGGGCTCGGGCCAGCCCACCTGCCCTTGTGCAAGGTAGGTCATGCCAAGCATGGTCCATCCCAAGCCCCTATGTGCCCAGGCCTTGGCAGGACCAGCCCACTTGCCAAGCCTAGGCTTGGATCAAGATGATGGGATTGCTATTAGGTTTGGACGAGGGGAAATTCTAAATGTTCACCTAATTTTACTAGTGAGCACCATTTTCCCCTATGTTGTAAATCACTTTACTATATAGTGTGCGGTGCTCACTGGTAAAATATGGTGCGCATTTAGAATTTCCCTTTGATTAGGCTTGGCCAACGCATAATGTGTATGATCCAAAGTCAAGAACAGGACGGACAGACAGCAGCTAGGAATCACCTAACATAATGATTAAATGCCCACTTGTTTTTTAAATTATTATTAAATGCCCTCTTGTTTTTAAATTATTATTCTGATACTGAATACAAATTCTTTAAGTTACTACAATTTAGTTTCTCAGTTTATATTTTGGTCCGATTTTTTCATTTTTTTCCTGATTTCCTTCACTTAATACTCCCTTCTCTCTTCTCCCTCTCTTCTTAGTTTTTATTGGGTTTCCCCGTTCTTCTTCTCTTCTCTCTCTATTTATTTATTGGTTCTCTCTTTCTATATTGTGATCAAATGTATTATTTTTCATTAAATATATTAAATGTAGAAATGAATTTTATCCAATATAAAAAGGAAGAACCCAATAAATGAATTTATATTGAGACTTAAATATTTAATACATTTAGTGGAGAATAATACATTTGGTTTCAATATAGAGATGGAGAATCCAATAAATGATAGAGAGAGAAAAAAGAGAAAAATAAGGGCGAACTCAATAAGAACTAAAAAGAGAGGGGGAAAAGAGAAGGGGAATTAAGTGAAAGAAATCAGACCAAAATATAAACTAGGGGACTAAATTGTAGTAACTTAAAGGATTTGAGGGACTAAATCCTAAAGATTTGGAAGACTAAATTATAATTTATAAAGATTTAAGGGACAGATCTGTAAATACCACTAATTTAAAATTGCTACCCTCAGTACAAAAGTATAAATTTTTATCTCCAACTCATGGAAGGGTCTAATGTAAGAGTTTGGATTGCACAACAAAGTAAATTCCATCTCTGGTAAAGTTTTTAATATCAACTGAATTGTCTATTTGTCATTTTCCGTTGGCAATACTCTGGATAAGGCATAGAGGATGTCGCAGTCGCACTCCCGGGGATGGCTTTCGACATGGGTTGCTGTCATGAGACGAGGAATGCTATCGCTGCAGCAGGAGTCAATTTCAGAATAATGTCGTATATGGCAATGCATCGAACCGTGGGAATATAAATATCTCTCAATCCTAGCTAGTAAAATCATTAATTCTTTTATGAATCATATTAGGATGCGATACTTCAGTTTCCGAATAAGAGGCGTTATCCATGAGCAAATGATAGATGATAAACTAGGTATCTAGGAAGTATTCGCCTAATTAAACTAAATTTCTTGTTTCACATTTAATTTAATAGCAAGGACAATGAAAATCTTATTGTGCCATTTTATTTTTTTTCCTTCACTTTTTGCTGATGCAAAAAATGGTCAGCCCACGATCGAGGCAAAACCCACAAAACAAGTGGCCCAGAAGATCAATAATATTATAGGCTACAAGCACGAGCCAGCAAGCTTCCCACTTAGAGCAACTTGACAAAGGGCTTAAAATCATGAGGTCCACACGTGGTTTTCTACAAAAGAGATGAAATTGGATTAGGACTCTTTGTATCTATTCCATTGCGAGAATTAGCTGTCCATCATGTAATATCCCTTGCTCAAATTGTTCCATATTGAAAAAGAGATTAGAGATAGTGTAGTTTATAATATTTATTATGAACTTATAAAGTAATCATAATTAATCTTTTTAGGGAGGGAAATCTAAAGTTAACTATAAAATATTTTAATTATCGTTATTCCACTGAAGATTTAGTATATTTCTAGGAAAATATGTTACGGGCATTCCAAATTGTATCAGAGTTAAACATCAACCGAAAGTGTACGAAATTAAGTGTGTTATAGAACTAAGTATTATATGGAATAAAATGTCATACAATTTTTAGTAGGGACCGCCTCTTAAATTGTGGAAACCACCTCTGGAATCCATCAGAACTAGTTGTAGAATCTCATATTGTCTAGTGAAGCGTTAGCAGGTTACTTCTCCGAGGAAAATATCATATCCTAGAAAATGGTGCATATGGTATCCTAGCTAAAATACTTCTGCATCGAATATGCGACAAGAATTAGTATATAGATAGCATTTTGAGGAAAGAACTCATAGTTATTATAAACTATTTTAATTATTGTTATTCTACTGAAGGCTTAGCACGTTCGTAAGTGAATATATTCATGGTGTGCTGCTACCCTGATTTTAGGTAGGGGCATTACACAACAGAATCATTTGTGTAGAGGAAAATGAAATTATCCATGGATAAAGAAAGCTATCTCTGGATGTACAAATATGGAATACAAGGAACTCTGTACCTAGATGCAGCGATAGAAAATCATGTTCGAAGTACAATCCTTCATTAACTAACTATCAACAACTATAACTACCACCTCCTAAGGAAAAATAGAGACGTTCTTTTCTCTTCAATTTCAAGAAGCTTTTTACACGTCCTAGATTCTAGACCTACTTTTTTTAGATCGGAAAGGGAAAAAAGTTCTTGACGACTCGTAATCTTTTTTAATACAATTTCTAAGTTTACGGCCAAACTATTTGTCTTGGTCGAGTCTAGTTAGAATTCTATGTGCACACTCTCTGTCTCTTGTTTGCTTTCTTATCTAATAATCTACTCGCAAGTGCTTATTCGATATCCCATATTTGGGCAAGATTATTTCACTCAGTACAAACTATTCATAATCTCGGGCAAAGAAAGATAAAATAATTAAGACCCTTACTTTATCATCAAAATTAATGGAAATAAAAATCAACTAAGTAGTAATAGTGTTAAACTCATTAAGATGCTATGTCATAGAAACACTTTTTACCATTCTCAAATTAAATAAATGATGAATAAGATGCACCTTATTCATTGCAGATGGCTTTTTATATATATTGGCTAACACTTCCATCAAAGAGGTTGCAGTCGTCTCCTTCGCGATGTTTAATGTATTATTATAAGATAGTGATAGGTGCACCACTCCTACCACTTTTCTGTCTAGCATATTCTAATCTATCTTAGACATATCCTCTAGTTATTTCTCCCATCAAGGATTGGTAAAATATATTTATCATAAAGGTAATTTTCAATCTGCATCTTTCAAAATCCAAAGACTAATCCATCAAACTTTTCAATCTTCGCTCTCATTGCTCCCACTGAAACTCGATGCTCAGATACAAATCATTGAGAAAATGAGCTGCAATTGCAGAAAAATAAAAAATAGCAAATCACACAAATACAAAGATATAAATGATTCTTTCCAAATAGGGCTATGCCACAACCGTCAGATGGTTTGTTCACAATTTGATAATTACAAGTATAGGATATGTGTGTGCGTATGAAATTACTGTAGGTGAGCTGATAGTGTTCGCAGCAGAATTTCTTCTCTTTCATTCTATTGAATTAGCTTAAATTACAATGAAAGAGAACAAGGAAAAAGAAAGAACAAACGAGAGGATTTTATATCCCAATCGCTCTCTTTTACAATATGATGTGGGATCTGTGTGGCGATGGGATCTGTCAAGCAGCTCCTTTGGAAGATCTGACGTCGAACTCTTCTCTCTTGAAGATAGCGGCCGACTGTAGAATTAGTCTCCTCTGGTCTTGATTCGTTCAAGGCTCTATGTAACTCGAACTTCTCAAAAAACCTTTAGATGCCGAAAAGAAAGACCCCTAGGGCTTCCCTAAGAGGGTATTTATAGCCTTAGGATCATATGAGAGTTTCTATCTAAATAGAATTTGTACTCATCAAAGATTCCAATCAAATATCCTAGTTTTGATTTAAATCTCTTGATTTAGAATTCTGATTGGATTTAATTTGGGTATTTGGATAAGCCCAAATCATAATCTCAATCAATTTGAGATTCTGGTTATCTGCTCACGCGGAGCTAATCGCATCAAAATGCGGAGCTAAGAGACCAGAACGCGGAGCTATTGATTAGCTCCGCGTTTTTCTCAAACGCAGGGCTAAAACAGCCAAACGCGGGGTTACGGAGTTAGCTCCGCGTTCTATTGTGGAAAACTCTATTTACTTAAAAATTTTCACTGCCAAGAGAACCCCCTCCAAAGTTTTCAAAATGGCTTAGAACTTAGCAAATTTTGAAACACTTTGGATCTTCAAATTGAAAACGCGGAGTTATAATACCAAGTTTATCTCGCGTTTCGTTCACTTACACAGAGCTAAATAGCTTCGTGTTTTAGTGAGTAATTGCTCATTAATTGCTCAGTAATTACTCTGAACCTTGTGCCGAATACCAAGAGGCGGGTTCTCTCATTTAAATAGAGTCTCTGACTCTTCTTCTTCTTCATTCGAAGAGTCGAAGAATCCAAAGCTTAGGCGACCGAGCGACTCATGTCGACGAACGATCTTCAATCGATCTTCCTTCAATTCTCCGTAGATTTTCATCATTAGAATGTCATCTAAGAAGAGTACGGCGTCGCGCGCCTCCTCACCATCGGCGGCCGTCTTTAGCAGCGGCGGCAGCGGCCGAGGGAGCGGATACAGCGGTAAACCAACTCATGCCGTACTCTTTGGAGGTAGAAATCTCAACTTTGCGGACTCCTTTAGAATGATTTTTGCGTGTTTTGGCTCGGTTTTAACCGACCAACCATTTTGAACCGGTGAGATCGCCGTTCTCCGGCCGTAAGGCTTGGGAAGAAAGGAGAAGACGGAGAAGAACTCTGGTCTTCTTCTTACGCGAAGTTATCACGTCATCCTCGCGTTTGAAACACGAGGCTATTTTGACTAGCAGTCGCGTTTCAACGTGAGGCTATTTTGACTAGCAGTCGTGTTTCAATGCGAGGCTATTTTGACTAGAAGTCGCGTTTCAATGCGAGACTATTTTGACTAGCAGTCGCGTATCAACGCGAGGCTATGCGCGAAGTTATTTTTCAACTCCGCATTTTTACACTTAGAAGATTTTTCGAGTTTTCTCTAACTCTTGATTCTTTTTTTGCAGTGGGGTATTCGGACCAGATTCTTTTTGAAGAGGAGTGCATGTGGCTCTACCAGTCTTCCTCAGCAAAAGTAACTCTAAGGAAGCCAGAAGCATATGCTTTACAATATAGTTGCAGGTTTCAAGCTCTGGTTCCAAAAGATAAACTTTTGAAGGAGTTACAAGAACTCTGCGGCAGCTCATTAAGTTTTCTTGAGAACCATTTCTGTTAGATGACAATCTCTGCTGCTTTCCAAAGCAATAGAGATGATCATCTAGGGCTTTTAGCATGTCGAATCCAACTTGTGCATCTTCATTAGGATTCTTGTAGCAGTATCTTCAGATGATCCACTAAGAACTTTAAACAGATCATAGTCGACATTTGCAGAAGAGATCTTTTGCGTGTGAACCAGGGAATTTCAACACTCCATGGAGGAAACTCGTTGTCGGGTTTTTGATGAGTCAATGGGTTGAAACTTTTGGGAGAGCTATTACTCCCTCTTCTTCTGTAACCTTTTGCTTCATAAATAAATTTACTTTCTTTTCTCTTTATCTGTTGGCTTCAAGAATTTTGCTTGCTCAACAAATAGATGGTTCATAGTTTTGATAAAACAATCTAAGGCTCATTTGCGTAACTTAGACTGTTAGTACTTGAAATGATCAAATAAGGATTTTTTAACTTAGACAGAGGCGCTTAATTGCACATGCCTTAATTTGATTGAGGCAGTTCAAGGCTCTCATGCATTACTTGAACTGCACATGCTAAGATGATTGTTCTTATAATCATCAGATTCCGGCAAAGGCGCCTGATCATGCTTGCCAAGTCCAAGCTGCATAGAAACGCGTAGCTAAAATACTAAGTTAGCTTCGCGTTTTGCATAGTTGTGCGGAGCTAATAGCTTCGCTTTTCAGATGACCACGCGAAGCTAATAGCTTCGCGTTTTAGAGAGTAACTGATCAATTAGCCGCTCTGATTATCGCGCCGAATACCAAGAGACGGTTTTCTTCATTTAAATGGAGTTTTATCTCTTTCTTCTTCACTCATCTGAAGAATTTGAAGAAATCAAGATCTTCAGGCGATCGGTGATTTAAGGCGACCCGCTCAATTTCGACCGAATTTCCGTCGATTTCTCCAAGATTTCTCGAAAATCAATGGCACCCAAGACTCGTGCTTCCTCACGCGCAGCCTCGCCGTTGGCGACTGGCGCAAAAAGCAGCGGCAACGGCCGTGGCAGCAGCGAGCCAATCCCCGCCTCGCCTATCGGAGGTAAGAACCTCTCTTTTGGGGCTTTTTAGAACATTTTTAGAGTGATTCGGCTCAGTTTTAACTGGCCAATCATTTCTTTTACCGGCGAGATCGCCATACTCCGGCCAAATGGCTTGGAGAAGAAGGAAAAGATCTCTGATCTTCCTTCACGCGAAGCTATCGCGTTATCTCCGTGTTTTAAATGCGAAGTTATTTTTGCTAACTATCGCGTTCTGACGCGAGGTTAGAATTTTAGCTTTGCGTTTGTAAACGCGAAGTTATCCTCCTTAGCTTCGCGTTCGTAAATACGAAGTTACTTCACTTAACTTCGCGCGGAGTTACTTCTAACTTCGCGTTTTCATACTTAGAAAAATTTTCTATTTTGTAGAAATTTTCCTGATTATTTGATTCTCTCCTTACAGTTGGCTATTCAGTGGATCCAATATCCCAAGGGCACCACTTCGGTTATGGCGGGGGTGCAGACTCAGTCACCCAGTTTCGCTTCACAACTGTTTTTGCTGCGTACAAGCCGGGCTTAAGAGAGCACAGGGAGAAGCTAATCAGATACGGCCTTGCTACTGCACGGGAGATCATCACGGATGCTCCCTTTGAAGCCACAAACTGGGAGGCGTTGGAGAAGCCGGGGTTCCTCTTTGGAGATGCTATAGAGCACTCGGATAAGATCCTCTTTGAAGAGGAGGGAAAGTGGCTGTACCAAGCCGGGGATCTGTTCATGTTTCTGCCTGACATGGAGCGTAGCTACCCTCTGGTGTATCTCCAGAGGCTATCGTCCCACCGCGAGTTAGAATTTGAGCTAACTCGTGAGTATGATAGTGTTGCGACCGGCAAATTCGGCGTGAATGGGGCTTTTCAAGACGGTCCCCCCAGATGTATTACGGGGCTCCTCCCAGGCAGAGTCATCAAAGAGCACCCTGTTGATGAAGTCCCGATTCGTGCTATAAGACTTTCCTTAGTGAATTCTTGGCCAAGGGTGGTTAGTACCCTGCCAAAGACTTTAAAATGCTTGGATGGGTCCACTCCTCGGGCAACATGTGGTGGTTCAGACTTGTCAAACACATACTGGACACCCATGAGCATACCCTAAAGGAAATTGGCTTGTATATGTTGGCAGTGAAAATTTCTAAGTTAAAAGGATTTTCCACAACAGGATGCGGAGCCAATTCAGTAGTCCCGCGTTTGGTAATAACAACCCTGCGTTTGAATAAAACGCGGAGATGTTTAATAGCTCCGCGTTTATTCCGCAGTCTGGCTTGTATTAGCCTCGCGTTTGAGTAAAACGCGGAGATGATCAATAGCTCCGCGTTAGCTCCGCACACTGGTTATTTAGTTCTTCGTTTTGATGAGTTTAAAACTCCACGTAAGCAGATAACCAGAATCTCAAATTGATTGAGATTATGATTTTGGGCTTATCCAAATACCCAAATCAAGTCTAATCAGAATTTCATCAAAACTAAGATATTTGATTGGAATCCCTGATAATGACGAGTTCTATTTAGATAGAAACTCTTGCATTAACCTGGGGTTATAAATACCTTCCTGGTGAAACCCTAGGGATCTTCTTTTCGGCAATTGAGATATTTTTCTGAAATCTTGAAGAATTCGAGTTACGCACAGAGCCTTGAGTTCGTGAAGATCAGAGAAAATCACCATCTTCTTTCTGGAGTTCTTGAGAAGTTCGAGTTACGCGAGAGAGCCTTGAACAAATCAAAACCAGAGAAGATCGTCTATAGTCGGCCGATATCTTCAAGAGAGAAGATTTCAGCGTACCGATCGTCAAAAGGAGCTGCTCGACAGATCCCATCGCCACTGATCCCACGAAATATTGTAAAAGAAAGAGATTGAACTATAAAATCCTCTCGTTTATTCTTTTTATCTCTTGTTCACTTCTATTGTAATTCAAGCTTATTCAATGGAAGGAAGCGAAGAAACTTTTACGACGAACAAACTGGCGACCACAGTGGGAGCCATCTCTTTTACTGATGAAGAGATAGTGGCGTAATCGGACGTTGACTTGATCGGATCCGAAGTAGACACGCTGGTCGTTGAAGTCGACCAGCAGAAGTACGAGGAGTTCCTCTCCTCCAGATCAGGTGACTTGGATGAGACACGGCACTATCGTCGCATGTACTCCAATGCCCGAGTGATGGGTAGAAAGGTATCCACCGAGAGACGGGGATCCTTGGAGACTACGGCTATAGAGCCGGAGTTCACACAAGAAATCCTAGCCGAGGATGAGCTTCCGATTGTCGAAGAAGATCTAGGGACTGGACTGACCAGGACCCAACTCCGGAATAGGAACCGGACAGCGAGGCGTAGAGCCCTCCAAGCCCGCCTTGGACGCGGAGCTAACTCTAGAGGACGCGAGGCTATGGTCCCTCGCAAACTGGCTCGCGCTACCCGCGAGACCAGTCTCTACCGCGTTAAACGCAAAGATACAACTTGCCTTAAAAGCAAGGAAAAGTTAGCGTGTGATTTTCCACGCAAGGCTATTACTGAGCCTAGCGAGAGACGCGAAGCCAGTAAGGGTTGCGCTAGTCGCAGAATACCCAACACTCGCGAGAGACGCGAGTATAAAAATTCTTCAAAGCCAGCGTATGATTTTCCACGCGAGGCTATTACTGAGCCTAGCGAGAGACGCGAAGCCAGTAAGGGTTGCGCTAGTCGCAGAATACCCAACATTCGCGAGAGACGCGAGTATAAAAATTCTCTAAAGCCAGCGTGTGATTCTCCGCGGATGGCTGATACTGAGCTAAGCGAGAGACGCGAGGCCAGTAATACTCGCAATAAACGCAAGACTTCTGATACCTGCGAGGAGCGCGAGAACGATTGGCAAATAGTTGTCAGTCGTAAAAATCGTGCTAGGCGCGAAGCTATGATTTGCGTTAATCGCAAAGATAAGCCAGCGTGTAAGACCTTCCCTTCACGCGGGGCTATTATTCCAGAAGCTAAACTTCTAAAGACATACCAAGCCAGCGAGAGACGCGAGGCTAGTGTGGATAAGCGCGGAGCTATTCTTCAGGCCCGCAATGTGAAATGCGAGGCTATTCCTAAGCCACGCGAGGATCGGTCCAACCTTCGGTGGGTTCCCAGATCTTCTTAAGAGTTGAATGGACCTCTTGACTCTATCACTAAAGGCGCTGATCTCAGGGAATATCTCTCTAAGAAGAGAGGCATAGACCAACTTCAGGTTGAGCGTGTCTGTCATTGCCAGCAACTTGTGACGGCGGTATCAGCCGTGATGGACAACTGTGGCTGCAGCAAGAACAGGATATCTGTGTTCGACCGATTAAACGAGTCAAACCAGAATCCTGCTAAGAAGATAAAACCACTTTCCTGAAGCAAGGGAGAGCTGTAACCTCCAACATGGTAGGAAAAGGGAAGAAAATTATAGAGACGGATGATGATTCAGAATCGAGCAATGAAGAACCTCATCGTGTTACTCGACTTAAATCAGGAGCCGTCCCGCCTCGAAATTATAAGAGGCTCGCAGGGGGTTTTTACGATGAGGACAGCGATAATTCAGCTATAGCCTCACCTCGTTCCTCTGCATCGTCTCGACTACAAAAGTCAGCATCTCACATGGCAGATAAATCTGATGATATCAATCAGAGATTTGAAGCTCAAGAAAGAATGATTCGAGAGCAGCAAAAGATGATTGAAGGTCTTAAAGTCATGCTATCGAGATTTGTTGAAGATAATGCCAAAAAGAGCAAGGAAAATCCAAATGAAGAAGAACAGGAGGAGAAAGCCCACTCGATGCATGAGGAAGAAGATAGATTTTCTTTCCATGATCCGCATGAAGAAAAGCTTGAAAAATTACAGAATCAACTCGAAGTTTTAATGCGTAAAAAGGAGTTGAAAGAATCAGGGGTCTCAAAACCGTATCCTCCTGAATGGGATACGATACCATACCCACAGAAGTATAAACCGCTCAAGTTAGAGCCTTATGACGGGAAGGGATCGCCCAGTCAGCACATCTATTATTTCTTGTTCCAAGCAGGGCATCTGTTGGGTAATGACCCAATTATGACAAAAGTATTCGCGAGTACTTTGCGAGGGCCTGCCTTTACTTGGTTCATGCAGTTGCCCCCAGGATCTGTTAATGCCTGGTTTGATGTCGAGAAATTATTTCTCTCACGATTCTTTGAGGATGATACCGAGATTACGGTTCATTCCCTCCTTGCAACTAGACAAGGAGAACAAGAAACGGTTAAAGATTTCATAGAAAGGTTCCGGGAGAAGTCCGTACATTGCAAACACAGAATGATCCAGGAAACTCTAGTAGAGACCTGTCGACACAATCTTAAGACCAATGTGCTCCTCAAAATGGGGGCCGTAGAGTCCAAAACGTGGAGGGACCTGTTCAAACAAGGAGAGTAAGCTGAAGACTTGATTCGCCGAGTTGAAGAGTCCCGCAGGCCAAGAAATGCTGGGGGTAATAAGTCATATACCCAAAACAACAGTAATAAGAATAAAGGGAAAGCAGCGATGTCGTCAGAAGCTGCTCCTCAGAAAACCAGTCCTCCGCCAGAGCCAACGTCTCAAGGTCAGTGAGGGTCAAGGCAAATTAGACCGCAGCAAGAAAGGAATTACACTTTCAAAGCTGAACAGACACCTGTCCTCTTTTACTTGCTCCAGAGAAAGGGAATGCTAAAACTTTCGGAGAATAAGAAGCCAGAAGACGCTGGTAAGACTAAAGATCCCAACTACTGTCTCTATCACCGGAATGTTGGGCACCCTACCCGGGATTGTTTTCCCCTTAAAAACAGAATCCAAGCACTAATAGAAGCTGGGGTTCTGACGCTTAAGGAAGAGCAGAAGAAGGTCACTGCCAATATGACAACCATAGTGGTTGGAACCCATAAGTTCCCTGCAGGAGTGACCCCAATCCCAAAGGGTGAGGCAGTTACAAAGAATCTTGATCCTTACAATAAAGCCCAAGAAGGACTTGTCCCTGTAACGACCCAAAGAGGGGAAGTTATGTGGGTTCACCCCGATTTGATAAAAGACGAGCAGTGGACAAACACAGGGGGTCACAAGAAAAAACGGACTAGCAATGCTATCTCCGCGGAAATAAAGGATGAATATATTGCAGGAATACCCACAGACTCTGAAGAGGAGCCCGAAGCCATGGCCACTCATCAAGATGGAGCAGGCACTTCCGGCACTCGGTCTGGGAAAACATATCTTAGAGACTACACCAGAGTAGATCCGAAGGATATATATGCGGAAACTACTAATCCTGCAAAGCAAAAAGGTGTTCGTTTCCAGAAGAATCCGCGAAGAGATGAAGGAGTTAAGAATACCTCCTTCCAATTTGATATCATAACTCAGCTAGCAAATATTCCAGCTCGAGTAACGCTATACGAGTTGTTACGATTGTCAAAATCAACTCGTGAGGCATTAAGGGAAGCTTTGGCAGATTCTGAGTCATTCCTAGCTCATATTGTCGAGTCGGCTAATGAAGAACAGGATTCTTGCCCCCGCTGTCATCAAGTGAGGAGGCAGGTCCCACAAATAGTTTTCTCTCCAGAAGACATGCAGGTAAGGAATATAAAGCACAATAGGCCTTTATATTTTACCGGATATGTCGGATCCACAAAACTGGACCGAATTCAAATTGATCCGGGCTCTGCACTAAGTGTCATACCCAGAAGGTTGATGCAGCTGCTAGGGATCTCCCTCCATCGTCTGACGCCAACCAACACGTCAATATATGGGTTCAACGCCAATAATAGCAGCCCCCTCGAGAAAATTCGACTCCGATGCCAAATTGGAGATCTAAGGACGGAGGTTACATGCTATGTTATTGATACAGATACCTCCTACAATATTCTACTAGGACGACCTTGGATCCATGCTTACATGATCGTCCCGTTGACTCTTCACCAATGCATGAAATATTGCAATGAGGAAGGAGAAGTCCGGACACTAATTGCAGATAAGCAACCTTTCAAAGGACTGGAGAATTACTTCATAGATGCTTCACTCTACAAACCAGCTCATGAAATCTCCAATGATGATCCTGGCAAGCCTCAAAACCCTGATGAAGGTGGTAACGAAGCAGACACGGAGTATGAACCTTTTGAAGAGGATGATGGGGGTGATTATGAAATTAACCCCAACCTAGATTTTACTCTTAGTTTTGATAATATAGTGGATGTAATAGAGAGTGAATGGTTTATTAATGAAAATGTAAAGTTAGTCTACGAGCATGCTGTAGCTACTGAGTTTGAACCCTCTTATACTTCCACTGAAGTGGATGGCCTATCCGAACTTGAAGTTCTGGCGGCATATCATTTGCCACTTAGGTCATCCCTCCTCTCCCAGTCTAAAATAGCTGAAGAAAAAGGTCACTACTTTGAAGTGCCTCCTTGGAGAGGATCCCAAAAGCCGATTATGTTCGGCAAGGTAATTATGTCACCTCGGCGAAAACAAAGCAGTGAAAGTGATGAACAAACATCACCCCAATTTCATATGTATGAACAAAGATCCCGACAGATGATGGAAAAGATGGGATATAATTTTACCCAGAAGCCGGGATTAAACTTTGGAAAAGGACGACGGAATCTCATACCCTCGTTTAGACCGAGAGGAAAGAGTCCTGATTATTATTAGAAGACCCGCAGGGGGTTGGGCTATGTGTCTACTCCACCCTCATCGCCATCCAAGGATGAAGAGAGTTCTTCGGCTAAAGAAGAAACATCTTCACCTGACCATGATTCGAATATAAGCACCGGTGCTTGGTTTCAGTCTTTGACAGCCAATATGGTTTCAGCTGCGCCAGAAAGCGACGAGGAACCAATTGACGTTCAAGATGATACTTGGGCTAGGCATATGGATACTCTCTGGGATGTCCGCTTTGAACAGCGTGATCCGCCCACAGAAGACAAATTAATACAAGTTAACATGGGAACGGAAGAAAATCCGAAACCCATTTTCATAAGCGACACACTAACTCCTTTAGAAAAGGAGGAACTTATATCTCTTATCAAAGAGTATATAGATGTGTTCGCGTGGAGTTATGAAGATATGCCTGGGCTTGACCCTCAAATTGCCACACACCGGTTAAATATAAAAGAAGATGTCAAACCTGTTAAACAACAACAGAAGCATTTTCGACCGGAGTTGATGGAGGCAATAGTTGCCGAGGTCAATAAGCTTATTGAATCCGGATTCATCCGTGAAGAACAACATCCTGATTGGGTAGCTAACATAGTGCCAGTTCTCAAAAAGAATGGCAAAATCCGGATATGCATCGATTTTCGAGATCTGAACGCCGCATGTCCCAAAGATGAGTTTCCACTCCCCATCACCGATGTGATGATTGATAGTACCTGTGGTTATGAGAGGATGTCCTTTATGGATGGCTTCTCAGGTTATAACCAAATCAAGATGCACCCGGATGATGAGAAGCATACAGCTTTCAGAATGCCGCTGGGGGTATACTGTTATACGGTGATGCCATTCGGATTAAAGAACGCAGATGCCACCTACCAACGCACAGTGAGTGTCATATTCAAAGAACACCTGCGCAGAACAGTGGAGTGCTATGTGGATGACTTAGCAGTCAAAAGCAAAAACAAAGAAGATCATCTTCATGATTTAAGAGTGGTTTTCGATCTTACGAGGAAACATCGTCTGAAGATGAATCCTACTAAGTCGTTCATGGGGGTATCCAGCGGGAAATTTCTTGGGTTCATAATCACCTCAAAAGGAATTTTTCTCCACCCTGAAGAGGTAAAAGCAATTAGCGAAATGCCGCCTCCCCGCAATCTTAAGGAATTAAGGGGATTACAGGGAAAGCTCGCCTATATTCGACGCTTCATTTCCAACCTATCTGGACGATGCCAGCCATTCTCAAAACTTATGAAAAAGGGAGTGTCTTTCATATGGGATGAGGCATGTCAACAGGCCTTTGACGATCTTAAAGAATACCTCACCAAACCTCCTGTTCTTATGGCACCGATCCCCGGGCAGCCCTTCCTCATATATGTGAGGGCCATGGATAATGCCTTAGGTGCATTACTGGCTCAATATAATGAGCACGGCCATGAACATGCCCTTTATTATCTAAGCAGGACAATGATTGGGGCCGAACAACGGTATACCCCGATTGAAAAGGAATGTTTAGCCCTAGTGTTCGTCGTTCAGAAAATGCGACACTATCTTTCTGGGCAAACGATTCATGTCATATCACGGGTTAATTCCCTGAAGATTCTGATGACAAAACCAGGGTCTTTAAATGGCCGACTGGCAAAATGGGCCCTGCTACTGTCGCCCTATGACATACACTTCGTTCCTCAAAAGGCGATGAAGGGACAGGCAATTGCCGATTTTCTTGCAGACCACCCAATTCGGTCTAATGCCAAACAGATGTCAGGGGTCAACACAGTTAGCAAAGAGCAACCATGGTAAATGTTCTTTGATGGTGCTGCCAAACGATCTACTGCTGGAGTGGGGGTTGTGCTGATCTCCCCACATAAACATATACTTCCAAACTGTTATTCATTGACGGAACCGGGCACGAATAATGTAGCGGAGTACAACGCGCTCATTATCGGCTTAAAAATAGCTCTGCAACTGGGGGTAAACCATCTAGAGGCATATGGAGACTCTAAACTCATCGTCAATCAGATGACAGGTGAGTATGAAGTCAGACATGAAGCCCTCATCCCCTATCATCAGTTAGCTATTGAGCTAGCAGGATATTTTGAACAATTCTACATATATCACGTATCTCGAAATGAGAACGTTTATGCAGATGCTCTTGCCGCGTTAGCCGCAACACTGGCAATCCCGCAGGGTGAAGTTAAAAGCATCACCATTGAAAGCAGAGAGCTCCTTCATTCAGATACTCTTCTTCAAAATAAAGAAGTGTGCCAAGTAGGCCTAACCCTGGAGCCCCGTGATTGGCGATTTCCGTTTGTGGATTACGCTTTACATGGGATATTACCAGAAGATCCTAAAGAAGCCACCTCTATAAAGAGGAAGGCCCAAAGATTTTATTATGACCATAAACTTCAGACTTTATATAGAAAGTCAAGAGATGGTCTGCTATTACGCTGCATATCAAAAGCGGAAGCAGAAGAAGTGCTGAGAGAAACACACAATGGAGTATGTGGAGCTCATCAGCCCGGTCCTAAACTTGGAGACCGTATAAGAAGGCTAGGATACTACTGGCCAAACATGATCACAGAAGCAATGGCATACGCTAAACGATGTCATGCATGCCAAGTTCATGCTAATTTTATTCATCAACCCCAAGAATACTTGCACAATACTGTTGCAAGTTGGCCATTTGAAGTATGGGGGATGGACATTGTGGGGCCAATAATTCCTCCGTCATCCAGAGGACATCGGTTTATTCTTGTAATAACCGACTATTTTTCAAAATGGGCCGAAGCCGTGCCCATGAAAGAGGTGAAAACGACAGATGTGATCAAGTTTATCAAGTATCATGTCATTTACCGATTTGGCGTCCCTCGACGGATCATTCATGATAACGGTCCGCAGTTCATTAGTCAGGGATTCTCCAGATTCTGCAATAAGTTCAGAATCAAAGATATCGCTTCTACACCATATAACCCTGCGGCTAATGGGTTAGCTGAAGCTTTTAACAAGACGATCATCAAACTCCTTCGGAAGTTCGTCTCTTCCAATAAACGAGATTGGGATGAAAAGTTGGGAGAATGTTTGTGGGCATATCGCACCACCGTTCGCACCCCGACCAAAACTACCCCGTTCTCTTTGGTTTATGGAAGTGAGGCTGTTTTGCCTCTTGAAATCCAGATACCATCATTAAGAGTGGCTTTAGCCACAAGGATGACGACAGAAGAGCGCCATCAGCAAATATCGCAAGAACTAGAGGCGTTAGATGAAAAACGTCTCAGGGCTTAACAACAAATTGAGTTGTATCAAGCCCGAATATCTCGAACGTTCAATAAGAGCGTTAAGCCAAGGACCTTTAAATAAGGAGACTTGGTTTTGGCTGTTAAAAGGCCAATGGTGCTAACCCACAAGACTAAGGGTAAATTTGAACCCAAGTGGGAAGGACCGTTTGTTGTGGAGACAGTATACTCCAGTGGAGCCTATCGCTTAATGAATCAAGATGGCGACAGAATGATGATGCCAATCAATGGCAAATTTCTGAAGAAATACTATTCTTAGTACCCTTGGAGATACGCGTCTTCTTTTTCCTAGGCATGTGCAGTTTGGCGCCTCTGACCAAAGCCCTGGTACGTTTGGTTCTCAAGTTTGAAACACCTCTAGTCTTTTCTTAGGCATGCGTAGTTTGGCGCCTCTGACCTAAACGCTGGTGTGTTTGGTTCTCAAGTTTGAACCACCTCCAGTCTTTCTTAGGCATGCGCAATTTGGCGCCTCTGACCTAAACCCTGGTGTGTTTGGTTCTCAAGTTTGAACCACCTCCAGTCTTTTCTTGGGCATGCGCAGTTTGGCGCCTCTGACCTAAACCTGGTGTGTTTGGAGTGCCCAGTTCAAGTTACGCGAGAGAGTTTTGAACCGCCTCTAGTTTGGTTCTCAAGTTTGAACCACCATCAGTCTTTTCTTGGGCATGCGCAGTTTGGCGCCTCTGACCCAAACCTGGTGTGCTCAGTTCTCAAGTTTGAACAGCCCCCAATCTTTCTTTTAGGCATGTGTAATTAAGCGCCTCTGACTTAAAAGGTATGAATTGCCCAACGCTGACTAGGCAATGGGAAGAGAACCAGTTTCTCGCCAACCCATCATACTGGGGTAAAAGTATGAATTGCCCAACGCCGACTAGGCAATGGGAAGAGAACCAGTTTCTCGCCAACCCATCATACTGGGGTAAAAGTATGAATTGCCCAACGCCGACTAGGCAATGGGAAGAGAACCAGTTTCTCACCAACCCATCATACTGGGGTAAAAGTATGAATTGCCCAACGCCGACTAGGCAATGGGAAGAGAACCAGTTTCTCGCCAACCCATCATACTGGGGTAAAAGTATGAATTGCCCAACGCCGACTAGGCAATGGGAAGAGAACCAGTTTCTCGCCAACCCTATCATACTGGGGTAAGAGTATAAGATTAACTACCCAATGCTGATTAAAGGCAAAAGGGGGAGAGGAGATTAATTTCTTGACAACTCACCATGTTGAGGGGAATAACATGGCTAGCCCAACTCAAACGGTAGTTGGTAAAGGCCAATCAAACCCGTTGATAGCTGGGGATTTGCTAAAAATCCCATAAAACCTGTCATGTTAAATTCTTACCTCTGACAATACGACTTGGAACGCTTTGCAGAGAAAGCTACTTCTTGATGGCAAGTTATTTGTTGTGCAAGAAGATTTCCTAGCCAACTAATAAAGAATCAAAAAGTAGTTATCCTTATTCATCATTTAAAAAAAAATGGAGTTACAAAAGAAGTCTGAGAACCAATAAAGTTCTTTCTTTTAGTACAAGTTCTCATTACAAAAAAGGAATGAAGAATAAAAGAAAACTATGGATCTCCGAGATGCTTTAACTTACTCATCGCTTCGTCAACCACTCGACGACGAGTTGCCTCTATAGAGTGTTGAGCCTGCCGGAGTAGATCATCATCATTCATTCCAACTTGCTGGATGAGATGCTGGCAAGACTCTTCCATAGTACGGCTTCTTATTGTCTCCTCCTGATCAACTTGCTCCCGTTGAAGGATCAGCGCTTCCCGCTTCTTAACGGCTTCCCCTAATTGAAGTTCGCTCTCTACTAAGATCGCCCGAGCATTAGCAATAGCCTCCTGGGCACTGAGAATGGCAGCCTGGCTCCCCTCAATTTCAGAGTTCACCAAATCCAAACCTCTAAGAATGGACTCCCGACTAGCCTGGAACCCTGCTAACGCTCGAGACCACTCTTCTTCTTGGCGCCTCAATTCCTCTCGACGAGCAACCAACTCTGCCCGAAGACGAGCCCATTCGATCCCAGTAATCAACTCAACATCCGCCTGGCGAACTGTGTTGAGTATGTTCATTTGCTCTTCCAAAATTCCAAAACGGGCCCGGTAAGGAGCTGCTCGATCTCGTCCCCCAATTTCTTCGATGTTTTCCAGATAGCGGAATAATATTGGACGTGCGAAGTTGAAGAAATCGTGGCCAGCAAGGACCATCTCGATACATCTCCTTAGCAAACGCATAAAATTGGCGACACTGAAGTTGAAAAGTTCTTCAAGAGGATTTACAGTGCCAACAGACAAAGCAAGTAATGCTAAGGAAGATATCACGGGCAGGGGAGCAGTGGCTACCGGTGTCGAAGAAGAAGCCCGTCCTTGTACCAGGTTCATGACATGCGGGGCCAGTAAAGCCAATGTAGATCTGGTGGAATCAGGAACCTGAGAAGGAGGGCTGCTAATACAAGTCACCCAGGGAGCGCCACCAACAGGAGAAGATGAGGGGGTATCTCTACCAGAAGTTCCTCCGATGGCAGAAGAAGTTTCAAGTGAGAACTTTAAGTTCTCCTCATCCCCGACTGGAAGATTAGAAGCTAGAGGAATTACAGGTGTCTCAACAGCCATTATAGTAGAAGGCGTTAGAATCGCTGACTGAGAAACAGAAGGTACGCCAACGACCGTGGGAAATATCTCAGTGGAACAGACTGGCGTTGGAGATGGCATGCTACGAGAAGGCGTAGCCTCCTTAGCAGCAGCTGCGATAATGACTTCAGTTCTCTCATCACTTCCCAGTTCGTCAATTGGGGGAATTGAAGAGGGAACAGAGGCAGGAGCCGGTGTGGAATAATCAGCCGCAAACTCGCCAGCAAAGCTACCCACACCACCAATGGAGCCGGAATGGTCCATCCTATCGTCAGACTCTACTTGGGTAGTCGAATGCATTGGCGAGAAAAGTTGATCACCTGCATTTCAGAAGACCAGAAAAGCAGTGTTACGTTAAAATAATAACGGGCAAAAGATAAAATGCTAAGGGCCATACCAGGCGATACAAGTCCAGTTGTCGGACTTGAAGGGGGAGCCATTGTCGTTTCCGGCAATGTACCCGTCTTGCTACCCGTTAGTTGCGCCCCGGGTTCTGTCACAGGCTATACGGCCGAAGGAACCGAAACCTCAGCCACACTTGGAGTTTTAGCAGGTTCATCCTCCCTTGCCAATGCTGGGGGTAGAGCTGAAGCCAAAAAGTCTGAAGCAAGTTTGATAGCCACTTCTTGGGGGCTATCAAGGTTTCCTGCGCCAATTTTTACTTCTTACCCGGTCTTCTCTTTAAAGTGCCGCGGCGTTTGAGAGCTGGACTCAAGGGACGACTGACAACAGGCTGGGGAGCTCCACCAGCACCAGTATTGTCATCGTCATCACAGGCATCGTCGTCGGACTCGCTGGCGTCTGAAGGCTCAGCCGCGACGCCAAGGAATTCTTCCATTCCTTTTATTCTCACTCTAGAAGCACCCTGACGGCTAATGTAGAAGGCTTCAATCTCTTTGCAACAACTGCGATTGAGAGAGAATCCGGGCACGTCAGCATTCGCAATACTGAACCAATTGCAGAAGCTGAGGGTCATGGCCAATTCTGGCGCCTTCTGGGGCAAGGAGAATTCAGCCTCGGTTTCGCCTGCTGCAAAATGGAACCAGCCACGAGCGCCTTCGTATAAATTCTCCTCGTGAACGAGATCTTTATTTGGATTACCCACATAAAGTTGGGAGTATCCAAACTGACGAGCAAAGCGACTCGGAGTGTATGGCTCGATCCGACACCCGAGATCTTGACGATACACCAGGTGTCCAGGACGGATGTTGAGAAGCCACCAGAACGCTCCTGCAGATAAAGTAGTGAACTTATCTGCTCCCACGGCGTCCTTCAGCCTCATCCATATCCTCCGCCGGGAAAGTCAGGAAAACACCGGAAGATCTCATAATTCTGAAAACTACGAAAAGTCTTCCGAATTTGAGACATATAGTTCTGCTTCCATGAAGAGCGTTCATACAGTTCTACAAAGAAGCACTTTTCGCCCGAACGATACTCTGGCGCACTCATTAAAGAAGGACAGTGCAAGACGAGCCACGCCATCAAATAGGTGTAGGGCATCTCCACCCTAGGGTTTGGAGTTTTCGACTGGGCAGTCTCTTTCGACTTGCCCTTTCCTTTCCCCTTGACCTTAATAGTGGGGAGGAAATCACGACATAGCACCCTCAGTCCATACTGCAAATTGCATACCATGGCGGGAAGAAGTACAAGGGGTCAGCCATATGTAAGAAGGAACCGCCGGATATACCACGGTCATTGCAATTGCTTCCTTGGGCAACGACGGCACGACGCATCTTTTAAGCCACAACATCAAAAACCCGACAATGAGACCTCTGTTGGAGACCAGAAACTGGGCTTGATAGTGGTAGCTCTTGAATGAAGTGCCAGGACCGTATCCATTCTCATTGGATTCAGTGGTATAATATAATAGGTGGTAGCCCTTAGCAATGCGATGATCAATCTCTGAGCCATAGACGGGTGGATGGCCATGGATAGTCGTTGAACTATCCTTAGAATTCAAATTGGCAAAAAGGTACTCGGCCCATTTCTTATGACCGATACCGTGGTTACGCGCACCCGTCAAGTCAGCGCAAATATGATAATGGCACATCATCTCCCAGTATGTGGCATAGATGCGCTCATCCCTCGCCGGTAGCATGTTCAGCTCATCGGTGATGGGGATATACTCTTCATAGGAGATTTCACCCATGGAAAGCCCAGAAACCTCAAACATCTCATGAAGAGCGAATCCTAGCTCACCCACTGGTGTAAAGAGAGTACAAGTCTCAGGGTTATACATCTCTAAGAGACAGTAAAAATGATAAGCACTCTGGGGAAACCCGAATTGGACATTCCTGATAGCTTTATACAAGCCAATATCCTTTAAAATGGGCTCGTGGGAATCCAGCATGTACTGAACGAGGCGGGCCCACCACATATTGTTAGAAGAATGAACCCAGCCAGGCATCCTGAAGTCGCTAGCCGGGTACTGACCATCCTTCGCCAGGAACTCACTTAAGAAAGTTCGGGCACGAGATGGGACTTCTCCCACTGGAAGCTCCTTGCCAAATCGGCCTGGAAGCAAACCAGTAATGCATCTGGGGGGACCATCTTGATAAACCTCTTTTGCACCAAATTTGCCTGTTGGGACACCATCTTGCTCTTGAGTCAGTCCCCACTTTAATTCCCGAGGCATCGCCAGCCTCTGAAGATAGACCAGAGGATAGCTACGAGCCATTCTAGGCAGAAACATCAGCATTTCGCCTGAGTTATATAACCAAACGCACTCCTCTTCAGAAAGGATCTCATCTGATTGATCCATCTGGTCTCTAAAGAGGAAGGCGGGTTTCTCCATCGCCTCTCTATTCAAAGTTTCGAAGGCTGCATCGGTTATGATTTCTCGCGCAGTAGTGGGGTGATACTTGATCAACTTCTCCTTGCGCTCCTTCGGGTCTGGCTTATATGAAGCCAAGATAGTGGTGAAGCGAAATTGGCCTGAGGGATCAGAACCCCCAGCAAAGCTGAAGTAATTCTTGTGGGGAAGAGATTCCATTTTATACCCTACTGAAAAAAGAAAGCAGAGTGAGAGAAGTTTCTATAAGACAGAAAAATTCTCTAAAGTATGGACGCGCGAAGCTAAAAATTAGAACGCGCGAAGCTAAAAATTAGAACGCGCGAAGCTAAGAATAGCGCCGCGCGAAGCTAAAAATTAGACCGCACAAAAGTCAAAATAGCCTCGCGCTTCAGCGCGACTGCTACTTAAAATAGCCTCGCGTTTCAGCGCGACTGCTACTTAAAATAGCCTCGCGTTTCAGCGCGACTGCTACTTAAAATAGCCTCGCGTTTCAGCGCGACTGCTACATCAAATAGCCTCACGTTTCAGCGCGACTGCTACTCAAAATAGCCTTGCGTTTCCACGCGATTGCTACTTAAAATAGCCCCGCGCTTCAAAACGCGAGAATGATGCGATAACTTTGCGTAAGAAGAAAGTCAGAGACTTTTTCTCCAAGCCTTACAGCAGGAGCACGGGGATCTCGCCGATAAAAGAGTTGATTGATCAGTTAAGATCAAGCCAAATCACTCTAGAGATGTTCTAAAAAGTCTCGATGGAGAGATTCTTACCTCCGATAAGCAAAATGTGGGCTGGCACGTCGCTGCCATGGCCGCCGCCACCACTGCTTGCGCCAGTTGCCGATGATGGAGCCGCGCGAGAAGTAGCACGAGTTTTGGGTGCCATTGCTGAGGAAAATCGACTGAAAATCGGGAGGAAACTAGGTCGGAAGAGGCTCGGGTCGCCTGAACTGTGATCGCCTGAATCTCTAAGTTTCTGGAAAATTCTCAAGTAAAGTGAGAAGAAAAGGAATAGAGATTTTATTTAAAAGAGGGAAACCGCCTCTTAGAGTTCGGTGCGGATTTCGGAGAAAATGACTGGTCAGTTACTCTCCAAAACGCGGAGCTATTAGCCTCGCGTGATAAAGAAAAAAGTGAAGATATTAATTCCGCGCAACTATACAAAACACGAGGATAGCCTGGTGCCTTAGCTTCGCGTTCTCATGAAAAACTTGGATTTTTGGCGAGTGCAATTAAGTGCTTCCATCTAAGTTAAGATGATCTTTATCCGATCATTTGGGTATTAGTGATCTAAGTTACGCAAATGAGCCTTAGACTATTTTACCAAAATTATTGACCATCTATTTGTTGAGCAAGCAAGATTCTTGAAGCCGACAGATAGAGAGGAAAATAATTTGCTCTTTATTCATAAAAGAAGAGATTACAAAGAGGGAGTTATAGCTCTCCCAAAAGCTTTTACATGATCAACTCATCAATAAACAAACAGTAAGATTTCTCTACGGGGTGTTGAAGCTCAGTTCCCTGGTTCACATGCAAAATAACTCCAGACTTCTCTATGGGGTGTTGAAGCTCAGTTCCTTGGTTCACATGCAAAAGAACTCCAGACTTCTCTACGGAGTGTTCCTTGGTTCACATGCAAAAGAACTCCAGACTTCTCTACGGAGTGTTGAAGCTCAATTCCTTGGTTCACATGCAAAAGAACTCCAGACTTCTCTACGGGGTGTTGAAGCTCAGTTCCCTGGTTCATATGCAAAAGATCTCCTCTGCAAATGCCAATTTGGATCTGTCATTTGAAATGAAGCACGAGAGGAAAGGGAAGTGCTATATTGAAGCACAATTCTGAACTACAAGTGCTGCAGCTCCCTATTTTACAGTCCCTTCAGGAGTTTATCTCTCGGAGCCAGAGCTTGAAACCTGCAATTATGTTATAAAGAATATGCTTCTGACTTCCTTAGAGTTACTTTTGCTGATGAAGATCGATGGACCCGCATACACTCCTCTTCAGAAAGGATTGAACTTACTGCAAAAGGAACAGAGTTTCCAAAAGAGTGAAAACGCGGAGCTAAGCTAACTCCGCGCACAGTTGAAGAAACAGCCTCGCGCTTTAAACGCAGAGGATGATGCGATAACTTCGCGTAAAAGGGGGACAAGATTTCTTTCTGCTCTTTCCTTCTCTTTCAAATTCATAGCGACTGCTAATCAAAGATAGCCTCGCAATTCATCGCGACTGCTAATCAAAGATAGCCTCGCAATTCATCGCGACTGCTAATCAAAGATAGCCTCGCAATTCATCCCGACTGCTAATCAAAAATAGCCTCGCAATTCATCGCGACTGCTAATCAAAGATAGCCTCGCAATTCATCGCGACTGCTAATCAAAGATAGCCTCGCAGATTCATCGAGACCACTAGTCAGATAAGCCCAACGTTTCAAGCGCAGGGATGATGCGATAACTTCGCGTAGAAAAAGAACAGAGTTCCTCTATGACTCCTCCTTCTCCTTTAAGCCTTACGGCCGGAGAATGGCGATCTCGCCAGTAAAATAAACAATTGGCCGGATTAAACCAAGTTAAAACATCTCAAGATGGTTCTTAGAAGCCCAAGAGTTAAGGTTTTTACCTTCGGAAGACGCTGCATAGACTGGTTCGCCTTTGCATCTACTTTCACGGCTGCTGCCATTAACGCCGGCCAACGTGCGTCTAGCAAAACTCTTCTGAATTGACATCCTAACGATGAAAATCTATGAAGAGTTAAAGGGAGATCAATTGAAGATCGCTCATTGACATCGCTCACTCAGTTGCAGGAGTTGAGAGCTCTTCTAAAATCTCCGGATGAAGAAGAAGATGAGCCGGGAGCTCTATTTAAACAGAATTTCCGTCGCTTGGTATTCGGCGTAGAAATTCAGGGTAATTAATGACATAATTACTCATTTCACTGAAGACGAAGTGAAGCTCATTAGCTCCGCATAAGTGAGCATAACGCGAGATAGACTTGGTATTCTAACTCCGCGTTTCAGTTTAGATATCCAAAGTATTTCAAAATCTGCTGAAGTCTAAGCCATTTTGAAAACTTTGGAGGGGGTTCTGTTGGCAGTGAAAATTTCTAAGTTAAAAGGATTTTCCACAATAGGACGCAGAGCCAATTCAGTAGCCCCGCGTTTGGTAATAACAACCCTGCGTTTGAATAAAATGCGGAGATGTTTAATAGCTCCGCGTTGATTCCGCAGTCTTGCTTGTATTAGCCTCGCGTTTGAGTAAAACGCGGAGATGATCAATAGCTCCGCGTTAGCTCCGCGCACTGGTTATTTAGTTTCGCGTTTTGATGAGTTTAAAACTCCGCGTAAGCAGATAACCAGAATCTCAAATTCATTGAGATTATGATTTTGGGCTTATCCAAATACCCAAATCAAGTCTAATCAGAATTCCATCAAAACTAAGACATTTGATTGGAATCTCTGATAATGACGAGTTCTATTTAGATAGAAACTCTTGCATTAACCTGGGCCTATAAATACCTTCCTGGTGAAACCCTAGGGATCTTCTTTTCGGCAATTGAGATATTTTTCTGAAATCTTGAAGAATTCGAGTTACGTACAGAGCCTTGAGTTCGTGAAGATCAGAGAAAATCACCATCTTCTTTCTGGAGTTCTTGAGAAGTTCGAGTTACGCGAGAGAGCCTTGAACAAATCAAAACCAGAGAAGATCGTCTATAGTCGGCCGATATTTTCAAGAGAGAAGATTTCAGCGTACCGATCGTCAAAAGGAGCTGCTCGACAGATCCCATCGCCACTGATCCCATGAAATATTGTAAAAGAGAGAGATTGAACTATAAAATCCTCTCGTTTGTTCTTTTTATCTCTTGCTCACTTCTATTGTAATTCAAGCTTATTCAATGGAAGGAAGCGAAGAAACTTTTGCGACGAACAGTATAAAGTCATTAGAAACATCCAGTTTGGCTTGCCTCAAAGTGCATACCACTTATTCTGCCTGCTGGAGATGTATAACCCCGAGACCGGCACCTTCTTTACACCGGTGGGTGAGCTTGGATTTGCTCTCCATGAGATGTTCGAAGTATCGGGTTTATCAATGGGCGAAGTCCCTTATGAGGAATATATCCCCACTGCTGAAGAATTGAAGATGCTGAAAGTGGGGGATGAGCACATCTACCAGACCTACTGGAAAATGATGTGCCACTATCATATTTGCGCCGACCTGGCTGGAGTAAGGAACCAAAGAATTGGCCATAAGAAGTGGGCAGACTATCTCTTCATAATCTAAAGAAGAGTCTCCCTATGGTTCGTGGACACCCTTCCGTTAGTATCGAAGAACTGAAGGAGCGTATCTCCAGCTTAGAAGCCACATCATAGGCGACCGAATCAAATGAAGGAGGATTTGGTCCTGGCACGGTCTTTCAGAGCTTCCACTACCAGGCACAGTTCCCAATTTCAGACAGTGGTCTACTTGCGGGATTCCTGATCTTTGGTTAAAGAGATGCGTTGTCTCTTCTCTTCCCAAGGAGGTCATCCCAAAGAATGTCGTCTATCCAGCCGTTCTATTGGCCTATGGTCGACCGTTTGGGTTGTTACCAGCAATGGTTGCCAACCTCCAAAGCGGGCTCCGGGCCCTTTGCAACAGCTTCATGCCAGCGGAGAAGAATAAAGGCAAAGCTGGGAAGGGTAAAGCGGCCAAAGAAGCTGCCACGGTGAAGACACCGAACCCAAGGGTAGAGATGCCTTATACATATCTAATGGCGTGGCTAGTCATGCACTGCCCGTCTTTGATGAGTGTTGCGGATTACAACCCAACTGACAAGCCGTTCTTCGTAGAGAAGTATGAGCGCTCTGTCTGGAAGAGTAATTATATGTCTCAAATCCGCAGGACACTCCGTCACTATCAAAACTATGAGATCTTCCGCTGCTTCCCAGACTTCCCTGGGGGAGAGTATGGATCTAAATTTAAAGATATTTTGGGAGCAGACCAGTTCACCAACTTATCCTCACGGGTCTTCTGGTAGCTGTTGAATATTCGTCCAGGACACTTGGTGTACAGGCAAGACACCATGTGCTACATAGAGCCGTATGTCCCGAGTAGATTTGCTCGTCAACTTGGATATAGCAGCTTTATGTAAGAAATCCAAACAAAGAGTTGGCGTATGAGGGAAATCTGTATGCAGGGGCCCGGGGCTGGTTTCATTTTGTTGCTGGAGGAACCGGAGGGGAATTTATGCTACCCCGGAAATTGCCAAAGCTACGCATGATGTTAAGCTTCTGTACTTGGTACAGCGTTGCTAATGCTGAAGTACCTAACTTCTCTGTCAATCGCAGCTGCTGCAAGGAGATAGAGGCCTTCTATGCTAGCCGCAAAGGAGCCAAAAGAGTGAGGGTGAAATGAATGGACGAATTCCTTGGTGCAGTGGTCAATCCATCAGGCTTGGGCAACTCTGATGGTGATGACAATGATGGTGATGAGGATGACGCTGATGCAGGCGGTGCTCCTCAAGACTTGGTTCCCCGTCTCCGGAGTCCAGCCATTAAATGCCGCGGATCTGTAAGAGGCGAACCGGCAAAGAAGAAGTGGAAATTAGCCCCGGGGGACCCTCTTAGTCTCTCAAGAGGTGGCGGCCAAGTTTGCTTCGGATTTGTTGGTCTCAACTCTGCCTCTGGCGCCGGCAGAGGAGAGTAGACCTGCTGAAGCTCTAAGTGCCACTGAGGTCCCGACTCCCCCAACCACAGAATCTGTCAAACACTCCGCGATGGCTCCCCCTTCAAGTCCGACAATTGGACTTTACATCTCCTGGTATGGTTTTTATATTCTATCTTCTGTCTATTACTCACTGCATCATTATATGTAACACTATTTTTTTGCTTTCTGAAATGCAGGAGGTCAATCTCATTCGCCGATGCATTCAACTACTAGAGGGGAGTCTAAGGAAAAGGTGGATTATTCTGGCACAACTGGCTCGGTGGGTGGTTTGGGTCGTTCTGCAAATGAGTTCGATGCAGACTACTTCACGCCGGCCACCTGCTCAGTTCCTTCATCGATTCCTCCCATTGATGAACTAGGGAGTGACGACAGAACAGAGGTGGTTGCCGAGGCTGCAGTAAGAGAAGTTACGCCATCCCCAAGTCTGCCGTCTCCAACACCCAGGGTCTGCTCTGAAGAAACCTTTCTGGTGGTTGTTGGTGTGCCTTCTGCTCCCCAACCAGCAGTATTAACGCCATCTACCATTATGGCTGTTGAGCCATTGGTCACTCCTCCAGCCCCGAGTCCTCCGCCAGTGGGAGATGAAGAAAATTTGAAGTTCTCATTCGAAGCCACTTCTGCCACGGGAGGAATTTCGGGTGAAAACACACCATCGTCTACCCCTGCTGGTGGCGCTACCCGAGTGATCTGTACTAATGATGCTTCTCCTCGGATTTCCAGTTCTGCCAAGTCCATATTGGCTTTACTGGCCCTGCATGTTATAATCTGATATAGGGACGGGCTTCTTCTTCCTCGGCCCCAACGGACGCCACTCCCCTCCCAGCAACATCATCCTTAGTGCTACCTACTTTAAATACAGACACTGCGGACCCTCTTGAAGAATTCTTCAACCACAGTGTTAATGACTTTATGCAGTTGCTAAGGAGATGTATCGAGATGATTCTTGACGGAAGAGATTTCTTTAATCTTGGACGTCCAATGTTGTCTAGCTATCTGGATAATATTGAAAGGATTGGGGGACGAGACCGAGCAGCTCCTTACCGGGCACGCCTCGAAACTTTAGAAGATCAGGTGAATATGCTAAACACAGTTCGCCAAGAGGATGTGGAAGCGATCACTGAAATCGAGTCGGCGCGTCTTCGGACAGAGTTGGTGGCTCGTCAAGAGGAACTGAGGCGCCAAGAGGAAGTCTGGTCTCGGGAGTTGGCAGAACTACGAGCCAGTCAAGAATCAATCCTCAGGGGATTAGAGATAGTGGACTTCGAGATTGAGGGGAGTCAGGCCGCCATCCTTAGAGCCAGAGAAACTATTGCTAAGGCTCGAGCTGTTCTGGAAGCCAATAAGTCTTGGTTAGGGGAATCCGTTAAGAAACGGGAAGAGCTGATTCTTCAAAAGGGACAGCTCGAACAGGACGGCATAATGAGGAGCCGTACTATTGAAGAATCTCGTCAGCAGTTGGCCCAGCAACTGGCAATAAACGATAATGTTTTACGCCGGCAGACCCAACACTCCGTGGAGGAAACTCGTCGTCGAGTGATTGACGAGACAACAAATAAATTGAGGCTTCTAGGAGATCCATAATTCTTTTTTCTATTCTTTTATTCTTCATTCTTTTTGTAATAAGAACTTGTAATAAAAGAGAGAACTTTACTGATCCTTTGTAACTTCATCCTTGATGAATAAAGGTAATCTTTTGATTCTTTTACCTGTTGGCTACAAAATTTGTTTGCACAGCAGATAACTTGTCATCAAAATGATTTAGTTGTTTAGGTAAAACAGTCCAAGGCTCATCTGCGGAACTTAGACTGCTAATACCAAGGTGATCGGATCAGGATCACCAGATTTCTGCAGAGGCGCCTAATTGCGCATGCCGAGCAAAAAGTTCAAGTACTCATCTGCGTAACTTGAACAAGTGGAGGCGGTTCAAGACTCTCATGCGTAACTTGAACTGCACATACCAAGATGATCGGGTCAGGATTACTAGATTTCGGCAGAGGTGCCAAATTTCGCATGCCTAGTTTTAAGCAAGAAGTTCAACTGCTCATCTGCTTAACTTGAACAAGTGGAGGCGGATCAAGACTCTCATGCGTAACTTGAACTGCATATACCAAGATGATCGGGTCAGGATCACCAGATTTTGGCAGAGGCGCCTAATTGTGCAAGCCTAGCAAAGAGTTCAAGTGCTCATCTGCTTAACTTGAACAAGTGGAGGCGGTTCAAGGCTCTCATGCGTAACTTGAACTGCACAAACCAAGATAATGGGGTCAGGATCACCAGATTTCAGCAGATGCGCCAAATTGCGCATGCCTAGTTTTAAGCAAGAAGTTCAAGTGCTCATCTGCGTAACTTGAACAAATGGAGGTAGTTCAAGCCTCTCATGCGTAACTTGAACTACACATACCAAGATTATCGGGTAAGGATCACCAGATTTCGGCAGAGGCGCCTAATTGCGCATGCCTAGTTTTAAGCAAGAAGTTCAAGTGCTCATCTACGTAACTAAAACAAGTGGAGGCGGTTCAAAACTCTCATGCGTAACTTGAACTACACATACCAAGATGATCGGGTCAGGATCACCAGATTTTGGCAGAGGCGCCTAATTGCGCATGCCTAGTTTTAAGCAAAAAGTTCAAGTGCTTATCTGCGTAACTTGAACAAGTGGAGGCGGTACAAGGCTCTCATGCGTAACTTGAACTGCACATACCAAGATGATCGGGTAAGAATTACCAGATTTCAGCAGAGGCGCCTAATTGCGCATGCCTAGCAAAGAGTTCAAATGCTCATCTGCGTAACTTGAACAAGTGGAGGCGGTTCAAGTCTCTCATGCGTAACTTGAACTGCACATACTAAGATGCTTGGGTCAGAATTACTAGATTTCTGCAGAGGCGCCAAATTGCGCATGCCTAGTTTTAAGCAAGAAGTTCAAGTGCTCATCTGCGTAACTTGAACAAGTGGAGGCGGTTCAAGGCTCTCATGCGTAACTTGAACTGCACATACCAAGATGATCGGGTCAGGATCACCAGATTTCGGCAGAGGCGCCTAATTGCACATGCCTAGCAAAGAGTTCAAGTGCTCATCTGCATAACTTGAACAAGTGGAAGCGGTTAAAGGCTCTCATGCGTAACTTGAACTGCACATACCAAGATGATAGGGTCAGGATCACCGATTTTGACAGAGGCGCCAAATTACACATGCCTAGTTTTAAGCAAGAAGTTCAAGTGCTCATCTACGTAACTTGAACAAATGGAGGCGGTTCAAGGCTCTCATGCGTAACTTGAACTGAACATACCAAGATGATCGGGTAAGGATCACCAGATTTCGGCAGAGGCGCCTAATTGCGCATGCCTAGTTTTTAGCAAGAAGTTCAAGTGCTCATCTGCGTAACTTGAACAAGTGGAGGCGGTTCAAGGCTCTCATGCGTAACTTGAACTACATATACCAAGATGATCGGGTCAAGATCACCAGATTTCGGTAGAGGCGCCTAATTGCGCATGCCTAGTTTTAAGCAAAAAGTTCAAGTGCTCATCTGTGTAACTTGAATTAGTGGAGGTGGTTCAAGGCTCTCATGCGTAATTTGAACTGCACATACAAAGATGATTGGGTCAGGATCAGCAGATTTCGACAGAGGCGTCTAATTGCGCATGCCTAGTTTTAAGCAAGAAGTTAAAGTGCTCATCTGCGTAACTTGAACAAGTGGAGGCGGTTCAAGACTCTCATGCATAACTTGAACTTCACATACCAAGATGATCGGGTCAGAATCACCAGATTTCAGCAGAGGCGCCTAATTGCGCATGCCTAGCAAAGAGTTCAAGTGCTCATCTGCGTAACTTGAACAAGTGGATGATTATACTCCTAGTGATCTGAACCAGATGTGACAGTTACTCTGTCATCATTCTGCTTTAGTTTAGGCATCGTATTTCTTCAGAAATTTGCCGTTGATCGGCATCATCATCCTATCGCCATCCTGATTCATTAAGCGATAGGCTCCACTAGAGCATACCGGCTCCACAACAAACGGTCCTTCCCACTTAGGTTCAAATTTACTCTTAGTCTTGTGGGTTAGAATCATTGGCTTTTTAATAGCCAAGACCAAGTCTCCTTATTTAAAGGTCCTTGGTTTAACGCTCTTATTGAACGTTCGCGAGATTCGGGCTTGATACAACTCAATTTGTTGTTGAGCCCTAAGACGTTTTTCATCTAACGCCTCTAGTTCTTGCAATCTTATTTGATGGCGCTCTTCTATCATCATCTTTGTGGCTAAGGCCACTCTTAATGATGGTATCTGGATTTCGAGAGGCAAGACGGCCTCACTTCCATAAACCAAGGAGAACGGGTAGCTTTTGTTAGGGTGCGAGCGGTGGTGTGATAAGCCCACAAGAACTCTCCTAGCTTTTCATCCCAGTCTCGTTTGTTGGAAGAGACAAACTTCCGAAGGAGTTTAATGATCGTCTTGTTGAAAGCTTTGGCTAACCCATTTGCCGCGGGGTTATATGGTGTTGAAGCAATATCTTTGATTCTCAATTTATCACAGAATCTTGAGAAACCCTGGCTGATGAATTGCGGTCCATTATCATGAATGATCCTTCGGGGGACGCCAAAACGGTAAATGACATTATGTTTGATGAACTTAATCACATCTGTCGTTTTCACCTCTCTCATGGGCACGGCTTCGGCCCATCTTGAAAAATAATCGGTTATTGCAAGAATAAACCGATGTCCTCTGGACGACGGGGGAGTTATTGGCCCCACAATATCCATTCCCCATGCCTCAAATGGCCAACCAGCAATGGTATTGTGCAAGTATTCTAGGGGCTGATGAATAAAATTGGCATGTACTTGGCATGCATGGCACCGTTTAGCGTATGTCATTGTCTCCGTAATCATTTTCGGCCAGTAGTATCCCAGCCTTCTTATGCGGTCTCCGAGTTTTGAACCAGGCTGATGGGCTCCACACACTCCATCATGTGTTTCCCTCAACACTTTATCTGCTTCTGCTTTTGATATGCAGCGTAGTAGCAGACCTTCATTTGACTTTCTGTATAAAATTTGAAGTGTACGATCAAAGTAGAATCTTGGGGCCTTCCTCTTTATCAAGGCGTCTACCTTTGAATCCTCTGGTAGTATCCCATATAGGGCGTAATCTATAAATGGAAATCGCCAATCTCGGGGTTCCAGTAGTAAGCCTGTCTGGCACACCTCTTTGGTTTGGAATACCGTATCTGGATGGAGGAGTTCTCTGCATCCAACAGTGATGCTTTTAGCTTCACCCGGCGGGATCGCCAATGTTGCAACTAACGCAGCAAGAGCATCTGCATAGACGTTCTCATTCCGAGATATATGATATATATAAAATTGTTCAAAATATCCTACTAGCTCAATGGCTAACTGATGATAGGGGATAAGGGCTTCATGTCTGACTTCATACTCACCCGTCATTTGGTTGACGACGAGCTTAGAGTCTCCATATGCTCTAGATAGTTCACCCCCAGTTGCAGAGCCATTTTTAAGCAGATAATGAGCGCGTTGCATTCCGCCACATTATTCGTGCACGGTTCTGTTAATGAGTAACCGTTAGGCAAAATATGTTTATGTGGGGATATTAGCACAACCCCCACTCTAGCAGCAGATTGTCTGGCAGCACCATCAAAGAACATTTGCCATAGTTGTTCTTTGCTAACTGTGTTGACCTCTGACGTCTATTTGGACTTGAACCAGATTGGATGGTCTGCAAGGAAATCGGCAATCGCCTGTCCCTTCATGGCTTTTTGAGAGACGAAGTGTATATCATATGGTGATAACAATAATGCCCATTTCGCCAATCGGCCGTTTAAGGATCCTGGTTTTGTCACAGAATTTTCAAAGGATCAACCCGTGAGATGACATGTATCATTTGCCCTGAAAGATAGTGTCGCATTTTCTGAACGGCGAACACTAGGGCTAGACATTCTTTTTCAATCGGGGTATACCGACTCTCGGCTCCAATCATTGTTCTGCTTAAGTAATAGAGGGCTTGTTCATGGCCATGCTCATTATACTGAGCAAGTAACGCTCCTAAAGCATCATCCATGGCCCTTACATATATAAGAAATGGCTGTCCAGGGACCGGTGCCATAAAAATAGGAGGTTTAGTGAGATATTCTTTGAGATCGTCAAATACCTGTTGACATGCCTCATCCCATACGAAAGAAACCCCCTTCTTCATGAGTCTAGAGAATGGCTGGCATCGCCCTGATAAATTGGAGATGAAGCGCCGGATATAGGCTAACTTTCCTTGTAACCCCCTGTGGTAGTCCACTGTTCATCCTGTAGTAAATCAGGGTGGACCCACATAACTTTCCCCTTTTGGGTTGTTATGGGGACAAGTCCTTCTTGAGTCTTATTATGCGGGTCATGGTTTTTCGTAACCAATTTTTCCTTTGGAATTGGGGTTACCCCTGCGAGGAACTCATGGGTTCCAACCACTATGGTTGCCATATTGGCAGTGACTTTCTTTTGTTCCTCTTTAAGTGTCAGAACTTCAGCCTCTATCAGTGCTTGGATTCTGTTCTTTAGAGGGTAACAATCCCTAGTAGGGTGTCCAACATTCCGGTGGTAGAGACAATAGTTGGGGTCGTTGGTCTTAGCAGCGTCCTTCGGCTTCCTATTTTCCGGAAGTTTCAACATTCCCTTCCTCAGGAGCAGGTGGAAGAGTATAGGCGTCTGTTCTGTTTTAAAAGTATAGGTCCTCTCCTGTTGAGGCCTATTTTTCCTTGTACCCTTTTGATTTTGGGGCTTTGGGCTTGGAGGATTTGTCTTTTGTGGAGCTGCCTCTGAGGCCATTGTCGCTTTAGCTTTATTTTTATTGTTATTTTGGGCATATGGCCTACTACTTCCAGTACTTCTTGATCCGCGAGACTTTTCAACTCGACGAATCAAATCCTCAGCTTGCTCTCCCTGTTTAAGAAAATCCCTCCATTTCCTAGACTCTACGGCCCCCATTTTTAGGAGCACGTTAGTCTTAAGATTATGTCGACATGTCTCAACTAGAGTTTCCTGGATCATTCCGTATTTGCAATGCACGGACTTCTCCCGGAACCTTTCTATGAAGTCTTTGACGGTTTCTTGTTCCCCTTGTTTAGTTGCAAGGAGGGAATGAACCGTAATTTCGGTATCATCCTCGAAGAAACGTGAGAGAAATAGTTTCTCCACATCAAACCAGGGATTAATAGTACCTGGGGACAGCTGCATAAACCAAGTAAAGGCAGGCCCTCGCAAGGTACTTGCGAATACCTTGGTCATAACCGGGGCATTGCCCATCAAATGTCCTGTTTGGGACAAGAAATAATAAATGGGAGACCCTTTCCCGTCAAATGGCTCTAATTTGAGCGGCTTGTATTTCTCCGAGTAGGGTACCAGATCCCATTCAGGTGGATATGGTCTTGATACCCCCAATTCTTTCAATTCCTTCTTGTGCATTAGCGCTTCAAGTTGACTTTGCAATTTCTCAATTTTCTCTTCATGTGAATCATGAAAATAATATTTGTCCTTGTCCTCATGTGTTGAGTGGGCTTTTTCTTCTTTATCTTCCTCGTTCAGTTTGTTGAACAGGGTTTCTTTTTCTTTCTTAGCGTTATCCTCAACAATCTTCTGAGTATTCTCGACTACTTTCGAGAGCATCATTCTAAGATCTTCAATTGTCTTTTGTTGCTCCCGAATCATCTTTTCTTGGGCTTCAAATCTTTGATCGATGTCGTCAGATTTATTCGCCATATGTGATGCTGACTTTTGTAGCCGAGATAATGCAGAGGAACGAGGTGAAGCTATAGCCGAGTTATCGCTGTCGTCGTCATAAGAACCTTTTGCAAGTTTCTTATAGTTTCAAGGCGGGACAGCTCCTGACTTAAGTCGGGTGTTGTGATGGGGTTCCTCATCACTCGATTCCGAATCATTATACGTCTCTACAAGCTTCCTCTCC
>JAYEPQ010000007.1:11426214-11453714 GCA_036321105.1 Dracaena cambodiana | reverse complement strand
AGTGTTCAGTGAAGAAAACTAAATACCATCACTAAAACATAAATTATTTTTGTGATAACTCAAAAACTTGTCACTAAAACTAATTGTTCAGTGATGAAAACTAAATATTGTCATTAAAACATAAAATGTTTTAGTAGAAAATATAATTACTTGTCACTAAAATTGTGTTTTTAGTGACGAAAATTAAACATTGTAACTAAAACACAAAAATTTCAATTACAACGAGAAAGAGTTGCCACTAAAACATGGAAATCAATTATAACTATTTTTATTTTTATTGGTCACAAACAATTGTTTTGTGAGGGATTATATTGTCACAAAATTTATTTTTATTTCTAATTACTTCTATAAAATTATCAACTTACAACAATCATGAGACTTCAATTTTTTATTTTTTTTTACACCTAATCTTGATCGTCTATCCATATCCTATGATATAATAACTCCTTGAACTATTATAAAAATAATATAAATAGAATTACAATGATTAACCTAATGTATATATATTTAACCAAAATTTATCTCGGCCATTTATTCAGATACTATATGATAAAATAACTTCTGTTTTATATTGTAATTAGAATACAAATAGAATTATAATTCTTAACTTAATCTATATATTTAACCTAAACCCAATCTCAGCCATCTATCCAGATCCTATGATAACTAGATATCCTCTAAATCTATTATAATTATAATACAAATAGAATTATAATTATAATACAAATGTGATTATTATCATTATGTAAAACCTAACTAGCCGCAACAAATTTCACTTAAACTTCGTAATATCTTATCGATACTTCCCATGCTCGGCCAGTGTGCTCTCCCTAAGATCCGCAAGGAGCAGGTACGCCCGCAAGGATTGGATCAAGTGCGCGCAGCCCCCCCCTCCTTCCCCGCGCAGCCCCTCCCCACAGCCGCCGCGCCCACCCCCCCCCCCCCCCCCCCACGCGCCCCTCCCTGCATCCCCCCCCCCCCCCGTGTGCCCCTCCCTGCATCCCCCACCCCCCCCCCCCCCGCGCGCCCTTCCCCGCACCCCCTCGCCCCGCACCCCTCCCCACAGCCCCCTTCCCCGCGCGCCCCTCCCCGCATCCCCTCTCCGCAGACACCGCCCCCCACCCCCACATCCCCTCCGCGCAGCCCCTCCCCGCAACCCATCCCTACGCAGGTGTGTTTTCTCCCCTGCGCAGTCCTTCCCTGCATCCCCTCCCCGCTGCCCTCCTCGCAGCCCCTCCCCTGCGTAGCCCCTCCCCTGCGTAGCCCCTCCCCGCATCCCCTCTCCGCTGCCCTCCCCGCAGCCCATCCCTGCACAGGTGTGTTTTTTTCTGAAAAATTTACATTTAACTTTCTGGAGCAAGATTGAAAGGATAAATTGTTATGTTGATTTATACTAGATGCATCCTTTATGTTAGTTGTTCTTATTAGTGGAACCAGGATAAATTGATCATGTAAAATTTTAGGAAGTGATATCCAACTAGTTGTAGCTATTATGTGTGCTTAATTACTTATCTTAACAATTTGGTGGATTGTCAAGTTGAAAATTGGGCTTTTCACTTATATAGTTCACACATGATATTACTAATTTCTTGCTTATAAGTTATCCACAGTTTCTATTTGATATAATTTAATTCGAGTTGTCAACACTGCTTAGTTGTCTTGTCTACATTATCATATCTCATCAATAATTTGTTTTCATGTGCAATACTTGCTTTGTTTATGCAGAATGTTATTGATTTGCAGCATGTTGCTGCTTATATGCGGAGTGAGTCTTCATGACAATTCTTAATCCACTTCTTACTGTTTCATTAATTGTAGTTCTTCTTAGTTCAGAACTATGTAACTGAGTCACTCATACTGATCGTCCAATAATCCCCTTCTTATTTCGTTTTGGCATTCTTCACCTTAATCATCTCTTTCTCGTTTTGTGCATTCTACTTCTCAAGTAACTGCAATTTTTGTGTAGAGCCTTTTCCTTTTAAGAATGATACTGGAAGAACTTCAAACTGCAAAGAAGACTTTCAGAAATTTTAATCTTGTGGCTTTTGCTTCACAAATGCAAATTATTCTACAAATAGAAAATAAAAGTTAGATTAGATACATATAACAATGAATTAAACAAAAAAGCATTCTGAATACCTTAAACACTAATGATGAAATTTGTTCAGATAAGAGCACGTAGAGAGAAGGACAATATATATATATATATATATATATATATATATATATATATATATATATATATATATATATATATATATATATATATATATATATATATATATAAGGAAGGTTTTTTTATCTTAGGAATTTTTTATTATTGTTGAAACGTTAAACAGAAGCAATTGCATATTGGAAAGATATCATATTATTAAGTTAAATGTAACAAAAAGGTATTAATACTGTGGAACCAAATCATTTGCGCAGGTTGAAAAAGCAACTGTATGTAAATTAAAATTTATACTATGACAATATAAATCATATCTTCATTAGTCTACAAATATTTTGATTATAACGTAATAATACATGTCTCATAAAAACAGAGGGATCCAATAACGGGTGAGAAAACAGCACCACATGATATTTGGTTAAAACAACACACCAAATTGAATGCGCAAAGAGAGATACAGTGGCCTAATGTAAAATCACAAGAAATACATATATGTTTTTACATTATCCTACTTTATGTTTCACTTATTTCCATTCATTTTCATATATTGGTTATAGTGCATGTCATGTGTATGTCGTGCAATAAGTGTATCAAATCACCAAATATTGCTTTATAATTTTATATTCTGTTTTAGGATTTTGTGTTTGTACTCTCACAAAAATTTCACATAGAGTAGCTGACATTTTGATATGAAAATTGTATCAAATAACCATAAATAGCTTTAAAATTTTATATTTTGTTTTATAAGTGTATTTTCATACTCTCATAAAACTTTCATAGTAATTGGTTGAAATTTTGATGGATAACTAAATATATTTCTCACTTGTGCCCATATCTGTCCGGAGCTTGAGTTGTGCACTTTATTAAGTAAAAAAATGTAACAAATCACCATGAATCACATTAAAATTTTATATTCTGTTTTAGTAATATGTTTTTATACTCACATAAAAATTTCACATTAATCGATTGTGATTATGACATCAAACTAAATATTTTCTCTGCTGCACCGGTATCGGACTGGTGCATAAGTTGTGCACTAAATTGATTAGAAATTATATCAAATTACCAAGGATAGATTTAATATTTTATATTCTATTTTAGGAGTGAGTTTTCATACTCTCATAAAAATTTAACAGTAATTGGTTGATATTTTGACTGACAAGTAAATATATTGCTCAATTGTACCCATATCTATCCGGAGTTTGAATTGTGCACTTTATTAAGTAGAAGTTGTACCAAATCACCATAAATCACAATAAAATTTTATATTCTATTTTAGGAGTATGGTTTTACACTCTCATAAAAATTTTACATTAATTGGTTGTGATTATGACCTCAAACTAAATATTTTCTCAGCTGCACCGGTATTAGACTGATGCATAAATGGTGCACTAAATTGATTAGAAATTTTATCAAATCATCATGGATGGCGTTAAAATTTTATATTCTATTTTTGGAGTTTGTTTTCATACTCACATAAATATTGTACCTTAATTTGTTGATATTTTGACTGATAAGTAGATATATTTCTCAGTTGTACCCATATCTGTCCGGAGTTTGAATTGTGCACTTTATTGAGTAGGAATTGTACCAAATAAGCCTGAATCACATTGAAATTTTATATCCTATTTTATGACTATGTTTTTAAACTCTCATAAAAATTTCACATTAAATGGTTGTGATTATGATCTCAAACTAAATATTTTCTCAGCTGCACCGGTATTGGACTGGTGCATAAGTGGTGCACTAAATTGATTAGAAATTTTATCAAATTATCATGGATTGCTTTAAAATTTTGTATTCTGTTTTAGGAGTTTGTTTTCATACTCTCATAAAATTTCACAGTAATTTGTTGATATTTTGACTGACAAGTAGATATATTTCTCAGTTGTACTCATATATGTCCGGAGTTTGAATTGTGCACTTTATTAAGTAGGAATTATATCAAATCAACCTGAATCACATTAAAATTTTATATCCTATTTTAGGATTATGTTTTTAAACTCTCAAAAATATTTCACATTAATTGGTTGTGATTATGACCTCAAACTAAATATTTTCTCAGCTGCACCGGCGTCGGACTGGTGCATAAGCAGTGTACTAAATTTATTAGAAATTATATCAAATCACAATGGATTGCTTTAAAATTTTATATTCTGTTTTAGGAATTTATTTTCATACTCTCATAAAATTTTCACAGAAATTCGTTAATATTTTGATATGAAACTAAATATTTTTTTGTCAACTGTGCCAGTATCGGTATAGTGTGTGATCTCTAGACTATATACAACAAAAATTATATCAAATCACTATGGATCAAATATAAAAATTTTTATTCTATTTTTAAAGTATGTTATGATACTTTCATAAAAATTCACATTAATTGGTTGGGATTTTGCCCTCTAACTTAAATTTGTATTCTGTTTTTGAAGTTTGTTTTGACCATTGTTACTAATGCTTTTAGTTATTATTATTTAATTGCAGAAAAAACTACTTGAGCTTGTCGTGAAACAAGCACAAGATGATGAACCTCAGATGTCTCGTGATGATATATTGCTTCATGTGCGTGGTGAGAAATCAGGATATTTTCGAGGAAAATGAGCGGGGAAAAGGCCTCCAAGTAAAAGACCTCGGCAGGATATTCAGGAGCAAGTAGAGAATGCTATAAGTGATGCTAGAGAAACAATGATGGTTGAAGTGGCTCAAAAAATTATAGAAGAAGTTCAGGCTGAGTCAGATGAGAAATTAAAGAGACAGCTAGCTGAGTCGGATGAGAAATTAAAGACACAGCTAGATGAGTCTGATAAGAAGCTGAAGGCAAAGTTATAAGAGGTACGAGCTGAAATTAGAACTGAGATGCAAGCTGAGTTCGAGTCCATGTTTCAAGAGCAAATGGCTTCTCTTTTTGGTTCTATATCACAATCAAAAAATTGATTTTTATGTGTTTATATGGATTTAATACTTTGCTTCGAACAAAAACAAGTTACAATTTGTGCAAGACTGGATCGTTTTTCTTATGAATATTTTAGCATGTTTATGTGATGAATTTTATTTTTGTATTGTACATCATTGATATATATATCAGCTAATTATAATACATCTCCTGTGAATATGGTGTTTGAAAATATGAATGATTGTATATATTGTATTTGTAACAGATATTTGTATTAGCTATTTGAAGATGCAGTAACAATATCAATAAATCGTCACTGATAAGTTTATTTGTGACAATTGATAGTGTCACAGAATTTGTGTTTTAGCGACAATACACATTGTTGCAAATTTTAACTTTTAGTGACACTATTAAAAAGTTGTCACTAATAATTACTTATTTGTGACAATATTTGTCGTCACTAATTTTATAGTTAATGTCATTATATAATATTATATATATGTAGTGATAAATAGTCATGTTTTCTGTGACACGTGTTGTTATCACAAATACGATTTAGTGATGATGAACGTCGTCACTAAAGAGTCATAATAGTGACCATGTAATAGTTTTTCTGTAACAAGTTTTATTATCACAAATACGATTTAGTCATGTTGAAAGTCGTCACTGAAGAGTCGTAATAGTGACAATATAATAACTTTTTAGTGATAACTATTGTTATCACAAATACAAATTAGTGACGATATTAGTTATTACAAAAAAATATTATAGTGACAATCTAGTTAGTGTTTTGTGACAAGTCATAATTGTCACTGAAAACTATTTTCAGTGACGGGCACTAAAAGTCGTCACAAAAATCTTTAGTAATGGCCACATAAGCGACGACACTTAGTCGTTACTAAACCCGTCACTGAATATTTTCAGTGACAACTTGAAGACATTCAGTGACGACTTTTGTCGTCACTAAAAACCCATTTTCTTGTAGTGATATATATATATATATATATATATATATATATATATATATATATATATATATATATATATATATATATATATATATATATATATATGTGTGTGTGTGTGTGTGTGTGTGTGTGTGTGTGTGTGTGTGTGTGTGTGAGTCATGGGAATATACCTTAATATCCTTCCAAAAATATAATTCGGGGGCCTCCACCCCCAAGTCCCCTTCGGGCCAAGGGGCTTTGTCCCCTGCCAACACTCCACAGCCTTATCAGGAAGTTTGATTTGCAAGCTTAGCAATTGATGTATAGTACTTCCCCAAACTCAATTCAAAGCCCTCATATTCCCAATACATACAGTGTATTGAAAGGTGATAAAAAAAAATAAAAAAAAAACTCTAAATTCATTCTCGAATCAGAGATCAAAAGCAGTTTTTCTAACCTTAATGCATCAATATTTTTAGTACAGTGATCAATAAAATTTTCAGTAAATACCAAGAACTCACACACCAGAACAAACTTTCTGCCAAAAGTTCACATTCCATAGAGCTGTTGAGCCCACAACCGATGGTATGGGGTCGTTGCTGGTAGCCTACCCTGCTCCGTTGGGTTCAAAAAAATTTCTACAAATGTTTACATCACATAGAACTTCTAAGGACTATTAGTTTCTCAACTAGTAGGAAACCCGCGCAAATACTTGGGATCCTTCGTAGCAAATTTACAGTAATTTATATTAATATAATAATAATGATAATATATTAAGATATTATGATGACATAAGATAAATAAAGTACATAACAAATGAAATTGCGTAATTTTAAATATAAGCAATTGAAAAAAATATATCTAATAAATACACAACATTAATTAACATTTTGTTTACAAAAAGTTTCTTATACAATCTATCAGTAAGTAATGAGCAGTAATATATATACAAATTGATTTTCAAATAAAAAACACCACTCTGAATTCATCTTATGCTCATTCAACATCGCGTTTTCCTTTTCCTGTAAAATAAATATTTTTGTATGTTACGTTTCATATGTTTAACAGACATAAGAATAAATTAGTTGTGCTAATTTACTATTCTTACCTCTTGTGAAAATTCTCAAGCTTTTCAATTTCTCCTAGCATTTCGCAATTTTTTTCGACGTAGTCCACATCATGTATTGAGTAGATCACAAATCAATTTTCGTGGTCTATCTTACTTCTCTTTAATTCACTAGATATAAGAAATATAAACAGCTGCCATAAAATATTGTATACAACTTTTTCCAATATTTTCTTTCCACCATCCTAAATAAACACACGTAATGATTTTAACCAACAATATATATGTAATTTCTAAAAGTAAAATAGATATAACTTACTTGTATTTTTAACAATTGAAGTTTATCCGCTGTCATTCCCATAAGGAACTCTGCGTTTATATCAAAAATTGTAAATATCGTCCCTCCGCTATAATCTTTGACATTTACTTGCAGTATGTATCTTGAAAGAAAAAATTGTTCAAATGACTGCAGTTCATATCGTGTATTTAAATTTAAAAGTAGGTAAGGTGAAGCATACCTTAGAAAAGTATTTGGTTTATCAATACTATAAATTTCACAATATGGAATGTCATCTCTCGATTGCACCAATTTGTTGCACTTGTACAAGCAGTATATCACAACGATCTATCGATTCGTAGTTCACTAATTGTAGCCATCACATGATAATACGTATTCTATAAATTAGAGTAAGATAATTTAGAATCATAAACATATGTTTAATATATTTAGGAAATTTTTTAAGTTAAGCATAAATTACCATATCCTTTGTATTTTCAATTTACATATCAAGCTCTTTCAAGTTGATCCTGGTATCCCTAAGTAGAATATCTGATTTATCCTCACATGTAATAACTCTTTGGATCATCCGCTAAGTTTGCACATTGTTTATCATCCTAAAGTTTTCAGTCATTAAAAATATTTTGATTAGATTCAAATGTCTTAGCTGTAAAATCTATTTAAATGACAATATTAACATTCATTCCTACCATTTAGATAAATTTTCAGATTCTCTAATGTTTGGATTGATCTTCAATAAGTTGTATTCTAGTTTGATATTGCATGTTCTGCATAATTTTTAAATATTAGGTACAATTTTGATATAATATTTTAAGTATCATCGGTTCGAGATTTATTTTACCTCCGTAAGAAGTTGTTTTGACTCCTAATGCTAACAACATGGGATGTGTGCTAATTATTTTTTGAAACCAACCTCTTTCAATCTATGCTAAATTTTTCTATTGAGTGATTGTTGTTGGGATCAAACTGTAACATATATAATGGCCAATGTTTGAATATACTTTCATAATCTTATAACGATTTAATTAAAGAATGTAAATATTACCATTGATCAAAAACAATAATATCTCTTCTGAATGTATCTCAGGTGCCTAAAAAAATTTTCACATGTTTTTGTTCACAAAAATACTCTTAACTTTTTCTCATTTTTGGAACATTAGTTGTGTGTGTGTTTTTTTTTTTTTTTTGGTTTAAATAGATGTTGTTGCAGATGGATTGAACGTAAAAGAGGCTTTTTTTTAAAGGGAGGAAGCTGTTAGGGGCCACTGTTCCAATTCCTGAAGGCTATCATGGTGAGATTTTGTTTGAAATTTTTTGTCTTTCTGTTTTGATTTTACTTGTGAGTTATGTGTCCATTCAAATTGGGGGAAAATGTTGCAATTTTGAGTTGAAATGAGGTGATGGTAAATGGAATTAATGTAGATTTTGTTGTATTCAAGTGCAGGAAATATGTTGGATAAAAAGAAATTGGACAAAGGGAAGGGAGCAGAGATTTCGGAAGGAGATTTCGGCAAATGGGAATCTAGGGCTGAGTTTGGGAACATAACTTATTAGAACCATGATAGTCTCCCTTCGGCTGAAGATCTTCTTCTGCACTGTTTTCATTGGTTTTCTATAGCCGATGCTGTGAGTTTTTTCTGAAGATTGGATTTCCCTTCTTGGGTTTATTCTAGATTTTTTTTATGCTGAAATCGTTATTATGATAAATGCATTTTGAATTCTTGATTGCTTGATATATATTCAATCTAGCTTTTATTTGTTGCCTGATATATTTGTTGCCTGATAGTGAATTCACAATAATCTATCGGAATATATAAAGAAACTTAGTATGAATTTGATGTCTAAATATAAGATCACAGTAAATTTGTCCCCAGGTGGATACAAATTTATGAACCTGCAAATGTTTGACTCTACAATTGTACTGTACCATATATTTTCAATTAACTCGTAATTCCCAAAAGAAACAACACCACGTATGTGGACAGTACTTTTTGGATTTTCAGCATCAAATTTCATATCCTAGTGAATAGCATACAAAATGGACTCGTCATAAAATTGGTTATTTGTTCACTCATTATAATTTAAAATTGTTTAAAATTCACGCTAGTCCAACTTTTAATCTATACAAAGTATAATAACTAATTAATACATGTAAAAATAAATATTTTGATAATCTATATAAGATACATATAAGGCTATCAGATAGATCATTTTAAGATTGTGGGTCTTATGGGCATACCTTCAAGTACTATAAGGCATGTATTGGACAACATCTGTTGCAGATTTGTCTATGGTTCCTGGCTGCATAGTGGGTGATTGCAATTTACATAGATTAAAAAAAGTAAACTGAAAATGGTTAACATAGACTAAACAAAAGTAGACATGTCATTTACTAAAATAAAATACTGCTTACCTTTTTAACAAAATGCTAGCACTCCACTTGAGACTTGAGACTTACAGCAACAAAAGAATGGCAGAAAGAAGATCACGTTGATGAGATCACCAAAAGGCTAGGTTTTCTTTTTTTTTTTTTTCTTGAGTTTTTGGGAAAGTTGTGTGAACCAATCACGTTGAATTAGGTTTAAAGCCATCTAATGTGGAGACAGTGATAGGGTTAGTGGGTGGTTATATTAAACTAGTTATCCTTACATTTTAGATGATGTGCTTAAATTTTTGTTTGAGATAGTGTTTTTTTTATTTTTTTTGAAAATTCAAAAAACTTAAAGATGAGGCAATCCTATTTTTCTGATTTTTTTTTTTTTAAATTTTTAAAACCATGTTTTTACTTAGTAATGTAGTTAAATACATGGTGTATATACGTAGATCCTATTTCCAAGATATCAATTCCCAAATTTCAAGAACAAAACATAACATATTCTTTCATCCTCAATTTCATCTAGATATATTAATAATTATCAACACCAGACTAAAAAATTAACATGTATCCATAATCATGAGTTTACATAATTAGTTTCATGCCCATCAGGCATGGTTGGATTTCTGAATAGCGGTCAAACCCGCTACATGGCAGTCTGGCCATGTTCGATTAGCTGAATTTTTCACAGCACTTAAATCATTCTACATACATTTTGATTCTATACAATCCAAAATTACATACTCAATCACCATGAAAAAAAACAAATAGATAAGATTGTAAAAGAGATTAATGTAACTTACCATTTTCTTGTTGTATTTTCTTGAATTTTGTTGGGAAAACCTTAAATCCCTTCTGCCAATTGTGTTGCTAACGATCGCCGAGAGAGTGTGAGGGGAATGGTTTGATTTTTGGAAAGAAGGGAGAAGGAAATGAGTTAGAGAAGTATACACATGCCTAATGGTATTTTGGTAAATATAATGAACTACATGATTAAGGATTAAACCTAATAATGACAGCACATCAGCGGTTTAACCATGGGGTGTGCCCTGAGAGACAAGTCTGGGGAGTGGGAGTGTGTACACAGTAACTTTAGTTGATTTCTAATTTATTTGCATTGTATGGTTCCAATCAATGTCTCCAAAATTAATAAATTAATAAAGAATATTAACATCAACGACAGAAATACTAGAAAAGTTTCCATATATTTTTTTGATATTCGAAATAAAAAATTAAAGTATTAAAGTAATTATAGGGATAATTTAATATTAGTATTTAACCGATTTTTGGGATTCTCATAAATTTTTGAGAGAAATTCCAAAAACAATAAATATTAGAAACTATAACCCTGAAAATAGAATATCGTTGGAGTTGTAGAATTCAAGTTATTTCTACTAAGAGTCAATCGATAATAATTCAGGCCCCGATATTCACTGGTTTTTGGGCCTTCTCAAAAAATTCTGAAAAATCATTATTATTCTAGAAAAAATGATGACTCCAAAATTGGAATATCATTTTGGAAAACTGAAGAAAAATTAGATAGAAGACGTAACAGTTATCAATATGATCGAATTAAGATTTCTAACCAATCAATGCATTGTAAAGGATACATGCACCTAAAAGTTTGAGATATTATAAAGGAAAGAAATCATAACCATCTATATTCTTGTACTCTCTATCAAGTGATCTTATTGCTTCATCATATCGCTCACTAGAATGGTCATATATTTTGAACAATAATCCATTTTATTTGATTCTTCTTTTGTATAAAAAGTATAATTGAAATCCTACATCTCGTACTTATATTGTTTTTTCAAATTCCAATAATGAATTTATCAAAAATCGACTTAAAGTAGCGTGTTGTTTAAAAAGCGAGGTTGTTGTCACCTTTGTATCTTTCGGTATTTTAACCAAATATTTCGATTTAAAATTCCAAATAAGTTGATTCTAGTTTTCTTTGAAAGAGAATTCAATTTTCTACAGTTTAATATTTATACTCTTTCTATCTAAGCCCTCTTAAAACTGGATCAAAGTTAGCACTCAAGTAAAAAGACAAGACTCCTGCATGTAAGGATTGCATTGAATGTAACCTTGTAATGGTCCCCACCCGAAAATTGGATAGCGAAATGCCTGCAACATATTCGCATAGGATATGCTAAAATTTCGGTAGAATACCATGAATTAAAATAGTTTATAATTAGCCACGAATTTCTTTTCCAAAAATACTAATTACGATTATTTTGTGGCTTTATAGGATATAATTATAAACTACTCGTCTTATCTTATGTGGGACTATTGAGTTATGGGGTATTATAGACCCTGAGCACTTGCCCCGCATTTTTTCACAAAGAAAAAATATGAGGCTCGCACTAAACGTGGATCAATGGGCCATCCTCGCATGTTGGGTCACGTGGGCATCGACCCGAGACCTGTAATTGCACGAGGGTCACTTTTGACACGATGTTCACCAGTTTTACATATTTGTTTGGTATTTCTCTCATAACTTTTAATCTTGAACTCTGATTAAACTGAACTAAAACTTATTGGAAAGATAATTCAATAATCTGCATCTTCTCTTTATTAATTTTTGGTTATTTGTCATTTTATCCTTGTTAAAATATAGCTTGAAATTGAAGTTATTGCATAATAACAATAATCTTGAACTATGTTCAGTACAATCTTGATATCTATTGATCCCGGACACCAACTAATTAAATAACATCCTAAGCTTGTTTGAAAAATTCAATACTCTACGACTCTCATATACACTACTTTTTCTAATTCTAATTATATAAAAATGTAAAAAAATATTTAAATTCCCTAAAACTATATGACAACGTATAAGTATCGGTAGAGTTGCTAAAAGTCCTCATGATTCGCCATTTTCTTTGCAAACTTCGCCTAACAGTGAGACCCACATATGAACTTCATCTTCATTTTGCCTGTTTTGATCTTACTTCGACTTAATTCTTGTTTAATTATTCAATCTTGAGTTAGTATCTGCACAATAACTACTCTTCTAGCTCGAGTCATGTATATGCATTGTATCACGGGTATACCTCTTGTTTTGTCTAAACATATACTTAGATCATGACTTGCATGTAATATTGACTCAATTTGTGCAACTTGGTACTAGGATACTAGCCCTACATGATACTGCTTATAACTAGATGCTACTTGATTCTTGAACATATGCATTCATAAGATTATAGAGGAACTGAATAATAGAATGAAACATGTATAGTAGGAGTTAGGATGTGCAGCTAAATCGGCCTTATTTTATTGATGTCTATTATTATTACTAAATTCTAGGTGAACTTGCATCTTGCAGTACAGTTGGTCCAATAAGAACCAACACTATAGTCGTAATCCCGAGTATATACGGGATAAAACTTGTACTTATAATGCGGCTGGTCCAAGGGAAGACCATCCTCCTAGCCATGATCCTACACATACGTGGGATTTACGGTGTAGTTAGTTCAAAGGATACCAGTATCTTGGCTATAGCATTACATATGTATGATAAACTTCTAAAATATGTATGATCCATCAACTAGTCAGTTCCAAATTAAGAACATAATTCATAAAATTACTCACCCTAATTAAAGGATTAAATTCAATCACATGGATTATAAATACTTAGTAAGGATGATATTGCCATGTTATGTTTAATAGAAACTTTCCCTTATTTTGTTTGAGTGTTCAGGATACATGTGGGCCACTCTAGGTCTTAATCTCACTATATTGATTTAATTTACTTGACTAACTCTATGACTCGTTATTCAAGACAATTTATTATGTTATATCGTTCATCAAGATTAAAATATCAGGCCCTACATTCATGTGTTTCTTCTAGAGCACGAGCCTTGAGTTTACTTCTTACTGGGTTTAGCCTTTGAATTTTTCCTAATTAATTATTTCAATCTATTTTCATTACCAAATTATACTTGTATTCTTCTAACTGTGTCTACCTACTTGCGATTTTTGGTTCTAGTTTAGTGTAAATTCTCATCTTTTCTTTATGTTTTATTATTATTCCCCTTCTACTTATGTTCAATTTTAGTATCACGTACTCAAATTATTTCTTATCATATCTGATCTCTAAATTACCTGCACACATCAAGGTATAGAGAATCAAGTAGTTGAAGACTTCGAGGAGGATTGCTAGCCCAAGAATTCCTACCTCTTAGTGCAAGCAGACTCTAACGGAACATAAGAGACTTTCTTTCTTTATGTAATCATCTCTTATCTTGTAACCAATATATCCAGCTTAAACATGCATTTCTGTTGTTTGGCTAGTTGCCTCTCTGTTTTTACATTATTATCTATGTTGGGCAACCACTCTCGCTAATCAAATTGTAATCTTTTCAAGTTGTAATTGGATGATGAGATGTAAAATTCATGAATTATAACCATGTAATCCTTCTCGTTAGTGCACTTGAATTGTATAGTTCTTTAATATAAAAGGCATTGCGTATCCACCTTAAGAGTACCCACTGATAATACCTTGTCCAGAAATGGAATATATTACCAAAATTTTTGGGGTATAATTTGGCACTACATGGACTCACCCTCTTGCCCCAGTAGATAGTTGCCCCCATCAAAAAATGGTTTCACTAAGTATTTATAATTTTTATGAGTTTGAGTCCCTCAAATTTCATGTCTAAAACTCTCAAATCCGAAGAGTTAAGAATAAAATCTGTTTTTGGCATTCTGATATTGCATTTTTGCAATTCCCTCTCTCGGAACTCATTTCTTCAATATATTGGCAAAATTTGGATCTTAATCTCTTGATGGCTAGATAGTGGTCAGTTGTTTCCATAATTTGGAAGTATTTTTCTCTCGTTATTTAAAAATTAAGAACATATTAGTCCATAACAAGCCTCTGGAAAATTAATTAAATTATGTCTTGACCATGTATTGACATATAAAAAATATAATCTTATTATTGTATTCATATTGTTATAAAATAGAACCCTCGTTAGGGGCACTTCACCCTCTACACCCCCGACAAGCTGTTTCATTAACTCGACCTCCAAGTAACTATGCCTTCTTATTGAGGAGATTGGATCCACCTATGCCCTTAAGTCCAATATGGCCTCTATTGGTTTAACTTCTAGCATTAGTCTCCTCCAATATAAATATCACATTGTAGCTGGAAGAAGGCAGAATTCTAATTGCCTAAACAAACCAAGAAAATATCATACTCTATTTTCTGAATGTCGATGAATGAATGACTAAGATTCTTTGTGAAAAATGATTCTCCCAGGTGAAGTGCAAAGACATGGTAGACATATAAGCGACAACCCTTTATGGCAAAGTAGTGTGAATCACCTGGTTTTGAAATTTAAATAGTGTATGAATAGTTGCAACTGTTTAAGTGGTCGTACTATTCATGTTTGAATTTCAAACTAAGACTCATTACCCAAATGGCATCTAAACCGTTATAATTGTTCAAACATTTACACTCGCTCATATTTGAACTTTTACGGTTGTTCAGCTATTTGCACACTTTGTGCACCTTATCATCTTTTTCTATTACTAATATATCTGGTTCTAAGCCAATTTATATTCACTATATTCAAGAATTTGTAAAGTAATTTATTATATTATAGATCTCATGACCTATATCAATTTGAATATCGCAAGAAAAATTGACAAGTGGATTCTCCGTAATTTTTGACTCAAAAAATATGCAGATTTAAACATAAACTCTAACGTAACAAGTATGTGATAGTATTTGATGCCTCGGAGTCATTTTCCTATTAAACTTGTTATATTATTTGTGTATGAGGTGGCGAATGAAAAAGTACCTTGAGAATTGTGTCAATTGGCTAACGAGCAATGCCTTCGGTGGCATTATCTCTCTAATTTGAAAAAATTTTCAAGTTTTACTCTTTCTTGTTACTTAATTTGGATAATGTTATTAAAAAAAATTGTGAATGTAGTTTGATTAGCAAAAATAAGTGTCTCCCATATATTCTCGAATATATGGTGTGCTGATAGAAAGAAATTGAAATTAAAGCGGATAAAATGAGTAACATGACTTTTTGGGAATTTCTAGATACACCCCATGTTTTTCATAATAAGCCCCATAGGTTAAAAAATAAATAATTATAAGTTTGCCATTAATTTTTTTGGATGAAAAACTCTCAACCCCTCTTCTTCTCATGGGGCTGCTGTCGTCGTTGCCGCCATCGCCACAGCAACAACAACAGCAGCAATAGTCAGTGGCTGTTGTTAGGCTGTCGTTGTTATTGCTGCAGTAGCGGCGACGACGGCTGCTGTTGTGGCCGCTGCTGCAGCGCAATAGTGGTCGTAGCAACAGCAGCAACAACAACACGCAGCTGCCGCTGTTGCTCGCTCGTAGCAACAGCAGCAACAACAACACGCAGCTGCCGCTGCTGCTGTAGCAGCAGCGGCCGTAGCAGCACATCAGTAGGTAGCTGTTGTAGTTATGGCGATAGTAGCAGTAACGACAGCTGCTGCTGCTACCACTGTCATCGTCATTACTGTTGCTGCTAGGGGAGGAAGGAACGGGGAGGAAGGAATGGAGAGGGCAAAAAGAGAGAAAAAAAATGGGACTCACCAAGAAAGAATCTCCATAATTCTCATGGAGCTCACTGAGAAAAAATATGGGGGGCATCTAGAAATTCTTTTGACTTTTTTTTTAATGCATCTTTTCCTCTTCATGAAATACTATATATTTATAAACATAACACAAGACGTGTTTTCAGGCACACACATAAACTGAACCGGTCCGAAGAGGAAATGAAAGTAACATGCAATTTGTAGGGTTTTAGGTGAAAATCAGGAGTCAAAATTGTGTTAGGCAGCTAGCTCCAAAGAAACTTCCTGTGCAAATTCCACCTCTCCAGGCCGAGCTGGCTGCATCTACCCGGCCGCAGAACGCACCTGTCCACACGTACCATCCTATCACCGCACGCTCTTTTTCCACGGATAACACCTCACAACTTCTATTTCTGTGTTCTTCGGTAAAGTCGCAATGCGTACGTAATATCTCACACTACTATAAATAGCCATCCAATATTCCCCCTAAAAGAAAAAAAAAAAAGAAAGAAAACGATAAAAAGCATCACCTAACGAGTTCAAGTCCTCCTGCACCCACTCCAGCGTCCACGGCATTCGCCCGCCCTTGTAGACCAAAGCATATCTCGATGAACCAAAAAAAGTGAAGCCCCCCCTTTCTCTCTTAATTGCTCTCTTTGCCTGATATAGACCTGACATCAGTCGACAATTCTCTCCTGTATGATGAAGCAAGATGGAGATGAGAGAGATATGCCTGTGTTGGCCAACGCTTGCTTGCTTTTGACGAGTCTTGCCGGGGCAGCTCTTCTTCTGTGGTGGACGAAGGAATTTCACAGGGATAATCGACAGATGTGGATGGTGCCTTTCGGGCTCGTGCTCACGGGGACTCCGATTGTCGTTTCGTTCGCTGTGTTCGCATCCAACATGTGGAGGAGAGTTGAGCTTCTTCTGCTTGGTGCAGAACCTGAGCCTGAGCAGCTCAAAAAGGTGATAGAGGCTCAGGATGATCCAGAGAAATGATTGTAAATAGAAAGAGAAGTTCTTCTTCATTCTGTTTCTGATGTGATCAAAGGTTAAGTTTTACTAGCTAAATTGTCATTGCTGAGGCTCTTCATGATCCTCTTTGCTTCGTTTTGTTGAGCCTGTAGGTTGATGTATCTGTGTTCATGGGTCCCTACTACAGTGGGCCTCGTAATTAGATCAGTAAAAAAAGCTAATTCATCAATATTTCCATTGGTGTGTATATTTTGTGTTTTTTTCCCTTTCTTATCTTATTTTTTTCCCCTCCGGTTTCTGACTTGCACAATATCGCCAAAGGTAGTCCACTTAATTTTCAAAAAAAGAAGTTCCATAGAATGGTATGTAAATTGAACTCCAAATCAGCTTATACTTTAGATGCCATTTTTTCGTTGTCTTATCTATCCAATTTTGATGCAACTTGCCCAATTATTATTGTAGTAGTCGGAAAAGAGCCAAGTTGATTATTTTTCTAAGCCTATTTTAAATTAGTTTGAGAACATTTATAAGCCTTGTATCGGGCAACAATAGGAAGGTGATGAAGATTGTTTGTAGTGCTCACTTCTAATTGCTATGCTTCGTTGGAAATTCTAACTTCTAGGGGGTGACTGGTTAAGGGATTTGGAATCATATTTGAGGGTAGATTTGAGCTCTAGCTATCGTTCACTGTCAGCGAGCTCCAAATCCAGCAAAATATTGGTTAGGTTCAAGCATTTGGTCATTAAAAAAAAAAAAGGGTGTGGATGTAGCAAGAGATTTGGGTCTGATCGGTTCTCAATGTTTGTGCGGAGAAACTGACCGAATTTAAGGGTTTTTAATCTTTTTCATTAATTTATTTATTAGCGCGAGAGAGAAAAAGAATCTTTCTATCGTAATAATATTTGAGAGAGAAGAGAGTCATTATCATGAAATTCATACATTTTTTTTTATGACTTTTTTAATGAAAGAAAATATGAAAAGTAAGAAGAAACTCTCATTATCACCAAATCCTTACATCTCTATGAAGCAAATATAAAGAAGTAAAACACAGAAAAATACAAATCTGGTGAGCAGTATATTCTCTGTTAAAAATCCAATTTTCCAAATGTGCGATCCAATGAAGCCATTAATATTGTTTAGGAGATAATTATATGATCAATGTTTGCAAAGACTCCCTGTGTCTCTAGCTTCTTCTTCTTCCATGTGGGTAGGTGAATTTCCTATTCAATCTAGAAGATTTAAGAAGGAAATTCGGTAAGATTGATAATAAGACTTTTGTCCTATTTTCTAATTTGATTGCCTGGATTTGAGATAAAGATTCAGAAGTTTTTGTTAGTTACTAGTACCGTGCATGTGGCATGCACGTGTTATATTTTTTAGGGAACAAAACTCATAAGCAAGTTCAAAAAAATAGATTAAAAATGATATTTTTAATGAAATATATTCGTGAAAGTACTAGCATGACTTTAAAAGGATTTTGTTTTCTTGTTCATTATCTAATTCATTAAGCAAAGGGTTTATAATTGAACATGTGATTTTTGATAGCAAGTTTAACTTTAAAGAATTCAACAAATTATTTCTTTTATTAAATAAATCAACTAAGAGATGATTTTGGTAGGAAAAGAATAAAATATCGCCGAGATGATTAATGTAAGAAAAAAATAAAAAGGATGATGTATTAAAAAGATGACAATCAGAATTATTTTTTTAGGTAAATTAATTAAAGATGGATCATCTTTAAAAAGCCAATACGTCCCTAACTCAATCTAATTAGTGAAGCAATTATATTTTTATTAACTGAAAGTCAATGATCCAGATAAGTTTTCTAGGGAGCAAATAAAAGTTGGATTATCCTAAAATGAACTTGACAGGTGAGATGATTTCGGTATAGAAACAAGTAAAAGAATATCAAACAAAAAGTAGGAAAACAAAACTCCAAAATATTTTCTTTTAAGAATAGTAATCGATTTAGGTAAATGGGTTTGGAAAAGACATAATGTCATTACTTATAAGGAGGGTTATATTCAAGCCCTTTTTCTTATTTTTAATTTAGTCACTATATATAGGGCAATAATTTTCTTAATATAAGATTTTACCCTAATACCTATTATTGTCTTTCCACTTAAAAAATAGATTTTATATAGGGATGAACAGGCGGACGGAAGGTCGGAGTTCGGTGGCGGCTGATCGGATCCGATGAAGTAATCCTCCGACCGCCGCCGGTTAGTTACTCCGACCGATCTCCGACCGATCTCCGGTCGGACGGAGGCGGTCGGATTTTCTCGGAGTCGGACGGAGTTAGTTAATCTCTTCCTCTTTCTTCAACATCAACAATAGAAAAAAAAATGTCAAAAAAAAAATTGAAGCTTACCTGGACTCCGACGGATGGAGAAGCCATTAATTTTGCTTGCTTTCTAAACTACTTGTGAAAAAAGACATAAGAGCAAGAAAAAAAAAATCCTCATGGCCATTTCTAAATCAAAATCTTTATAGTATCCTTCCGAATAGCCTAAATTCCTCAATTAAAATTACCATTTAAATCCCTCAATTATCGTACAAGATTTTGAGCATATTAGCCTAAATCTCTCAATTAAAATTACCATTTAAATCCCTCAATTATCGTCCAAGAATTTGAGTACATTAGCTTAAATCTCTCAATTAAAATTACCATTTAAATCCCTCAATTATCGTGAGGAAATTGATACCATTTGCGGTAATAAATATCAATTAAATAAATTTCCGTTGCCTAATCCCTCAATTAACACGTTGCTTTTGCCTAAATCCCTCAAATAAACCATTCAAATCCTTCAATTAAGCCTAAATTAAAGCAATGTTTAAATCACACAATTAAATTTACCATTCAAAACCCTTATTCAAATAATACCTGTATGGCAAGTCGCTGCCCTTGCCGTCGCCGTTGCAGTCGCCGTCGCCTCCGTGGATGCCAAGTCGCTGCCCTTGCCGTTGCCGTTGCAGTCGCCGTCTCCTCCGTGAACAGCAGTAGCTCGTTCGACGTTGCCCACCACCAAAAGAAGAAGATGCAAATTGGAGGAAAATAAAGAAGAAGGAGGTCGCTGGAAAATAATTTAGTCCAACCATATGGAATTTCCAAGGAGACCGTTCGAATTCCAACATTCAAACGAACGGTTCGAATTCCTCTAATTTCCCCAAAAAAAAAAATTCAAGTCGGTCGGAGTCGAAATCCGTCGGATTTGAAGTCGTCCCGACCGATCCGACCACCGCAAAAATGATGTGAATGACTCCGACCGATTTGTATATTTTTTCTCTGACCGAACTTCTACCGATACCGGTCGGAGTCGATCGGATCCTTCGGAGTCGGCGAGGACGTTCACCCCTAATTTTATACCTGCGAGATGTCTTTTTCCTTTCTTTATGAGAACAAAAACTATAGTGGTTTCTATTTCATAAGTTGATGTAAGTGATCTTCTATCTTCTTGCATATTTGCTAAGAAATTTTTAACATTGTGCTACAGTAACACTTGCTATCTGCTGGATATTAATCTGCATAAAATGTCTTCTGCTTTAATTAGTGTTTGGTACAATCTATTGGAGGTGAGCAATTCACAAGGAACATTGACCCCCATACATTACGGAAATGGGTATAGAAATTAAACAACTTTCCATTTCATGAGGCTAAACAAGATACTTTCTAATGCATTTGCTTATGGAATTACTCGCAATTGATCAACCATGAAGGGGTCTCAATCGTTATATGATCTCCTTGAACTTGTTAATTACTTAACAAGAAAATAATGTTGATACCAAAAATTGCCGACCAGATTACTCGAGTCAATCTAAGGATCAAATAAGAAATATAACTCAAGGCGGACTCAAATTACGGAGTTGCAGAGAGCAAGTCGAAGAGATACATAATCTCAGGTGAATAATATATAGAGAAGTTGTTAAAGAGCAAAAACTAGAGAATAAGAAGACAAGATTTAACTTGAGAAGATCTCGAGTGCACATCTTCGGTAGAAACTCAAGAGGTCCAACTAACTCTTTATATTGTAATAGGAGCTTACAAATCTCTCAAAGTGCTCGATATTTCTCTAAATGGGAAACTTCTAGTGTTGTATAAAATTGTCTAATATCATCCCATCTTTTCTCGGGTGGGTAGTGGAGAATCGAAGTCATAGAAGAACTCAAACTCTTTGGGTTTTTTTTTTTTTTAATTTGTTGTGGATGGATTCAATTGTCTTAGAAATAGATTTTCTTTTCTTTTCAGATTTTAGAGATGGTGCTAATTCATTGTAAATGGAGTGAGACAAAGTTTGAGTTGTATTTTAATTGTAAGTAGAGCGAGACAAAGTAATTTCCCCTTCCTCTCTCTTCTCTCATGAGTGCTCTCTCAAAAATCTCCTATACATTTGAGCCCCCCCTTTTTCCTCACCTTCTACTCATCTTCCTCTTTCCTCTATTTATATATATTTTTTCTTTCTGAAAACATAAAATTTAGAGTTTTCTATATATACATATATACAAACAAAGTGAGATTGAAAAATCTGAGACCAAACCATTCGTATGAATAAGGAACTCAACCTAGTGGAGGCTACCAAAGGACTGATCAGATTACTCCTTTTAATTTGGTAAAAGAATTAGCATGAAATTACAATGTTAGAAAATCAATAGATTTCGACTATGCTATGTTCGATTGGTAGGGATCAACCGAATGAATTACAGCTATTCGGTTGTTACTTGCTGAACCACGAACATTTCATTCCGCAGGAAACACACAGGTACTATTGGTTCTTTATTTTTATTTTTTTAAATGTCAGTATGTGTGTAAAAGTGATTATGTTAATTTTTCTTACTTATTATTTATTTATTTGATTTTCATTCATGGAAAGCATGAACTTTAATGTTTATTTATTTATTTTGAAAGCTTTTCAAATTTTTGTGGTTCAGTATGATACAATATAGTTTGAGAATAAAATTAAAAACATTAGTATAAAAAGTAACTTAATGAATATAGGCCACTTACTTATTTATCTATTTTTTTTATTTACTTTACAACTTTGAATTATATATTTAGTTTAATTTTTATATCAGTAAATGGTGATGCTAATTTGCCGAAGAACTCTTTGGTCGGGCCATGACGGTCGACCTAGCTACTTGAAGGTCCGTCATCGTATGCATGCCACCGACCTCAAGCTCGATCAGCCATTACAGAATTTCCCAATTAAAAAGAATTACTAACTTAAATAAATTAGTATTATGAGTATTTAATTTGGTTGACACTGAAATGTGTTAAAGTTTGAAGCTTTACATAAAAAATTTTGAAACTGAAGAACAATATTAAACTAATCTCCTTAAAATAATGGTAGAAGAAGACTAAAACCTCAAATAATTATATGCTACCATTGGGAAGGCTGTTTACTGAAGTGCATCAATCTCTCACTAAAACTGTTAATCTAAATCTCCATTAAATAGTAAATAATTTGATTAAGAGAATTACTACATGTATCCGAATCGTATTTGCGGAGAAATTTATGAAGCATCCCCTACTTCTTTCCTTGAAGATTATTCAGGTCTGAAACTGGGCGTACGTAACCAATTTTTTCCATCAATAATTAGAAAATTAAATTGCTGAATCTGAGGATAATTTTTCCAAGTAATGAGAGGGAGCACACCGTTAGAGAAAAAGGAGCGTGGAAATAAAAGAAACATGCACGGTTAGCCATTAGATAGTTGGGCATCAAAAAGCCATGACGTGAGCAATGATTACAGGTTCACACGCTTCCGGAGAACCTGAAGACGAATTAGCTGAGCCCCCGTCATCGCCGCCCGAACAGCCCTAAAACTAAAAGGGATTATAAGTAGGCCCATTCGACTCCACAATAAATGGCTTGGGATTTGATGGACTATGCAACAAGCGAAACGGATTCAATTTTTAGTTTTTTTCAACGCGCACTTGGACTGAATGGGAGAACACCGCATACTGCATGGTCCATGTGATCCAAGGTCAGAATAAGAATGACATCAACAGAGAATTGGGAGAGAGGTCTACACACGGCAGGCAAGGCAACCAACTTTTTCATAAAAGTTGTGGCCGATTATTTGTTGAGATGGGCTCCTGGGTTCCTTCCCAGAACCCAACCGAATGCCCGAAAGTGAAGAGAAAAGGAAAGAAAAGAATATGGAAATTAGTTTTTTTTTTATTTTTGGTTAGAAAGAAAATAAAGAAAAAAATCTCAAGAAAATTTTAGAAAAAATTAGTTTCTTATTTTTGATTGCTCAATAAAAAATTAAAAGGAAAATATAATTCTAATTAAACTATAGAAAATTTTAATATTAATTTACATATTATTGATATAATTTTTAATTTTTAAATAATTAAGCATATAATAACCAAATGGTTGAAACTTCATAAAAATTCAAAAATATCTTGGGACTAAAATTATAAGAAAATTTATACAAAAATTTCTCTCCCTTTTTCGTTTTTCGCTCAACTTTCCTTTTCTTTCATTTTCTCTTGGATTTGAGAAAGAAAATAAAAAAGAAAAAAAACTTAATATATTTTCTCTCACTTTCTTTCCCTTTTATTTTCTCTCTAATTTTCTCTCTAATCAAACATTGGAAAGCAATTTTCTCTTTCTTTTTCTTTTCTTTTCCTTCATTTTCCCTCAATCCAAATACAGCCTTAGACTCTAGCATTCATCTGTTGCTACTTGGAGCATGTACTGGGTAACATAGCGTGGTCCATGTTCTTCCCATGTGAAATTTGGTCCCTGTCACAATTTTACTGATCGCACAAAGAAATTTGGTTCTTATCCATACGAGAGTCATCTACCATATACTCCTTATTTGTAATCAAAATGTATATTTTTATACATTTATATAACGGTCATACTCTTATTAAATATCCAAATAAAAAATTTCAATAATGCTAAAAATCAAATTAGATACCGTCCTTCTGAGAGCACAATGTATTGCTGACAGGACTAACGTGTTTTCACTTGTCAATGGAACTCGATAATAAAGTAGCAAATTAGAAGTGTACTCCACAACATGTTTGTTCAAAACATAAATATTAAGTATAAAATCCAAATCTTAGTTAATAATATGGTAGCTCTATGCACACAACTGAAAGTTTGGTTTTCTGTTTTTTTTTTTTTTTTTTTTTTTCCATAATCGCAAATAATCTAGTTATTTCCTAGACATTCTCAAATTTCTTAATATTTACATAGTGGCTAAAATAATTCATTGTCATATTTGTTTGTTAGGAAAATATATGAATTTTATTGATATCTATTTATGCACAAATTAACTGGACCATATCAACAAGGACTCATGGTGAAAGTCCAGTAAGATTTACAGACCCAACTCATGTGGAGTCCAGTTCAATAATTATCAGTGTTCGTCGCAAAACTTGTGCTTCCTTCCATTGAATACAATTTGGATTACAATGAAAGTGAACAAGAAAAGAACAAACGAGAGGATTTATAATCTATCGCTCTCTTTTATGATAAAAAGTGGGTTCTCGCAGCGATGAGATCTATCTTGTAGCTCGTTTGGACTATCTGACATCGATGATCTTCTTGCTTGATGAAAATGACGGCCAACTTGATCTTTTCTCTGCTGATCTTGATTCGTTCAAGACTCTCACGCGTAACTTGAACTCTTTTAATGCTCGAAAAAGATCGATGATCTCAAAAAGATTGAAAGTCTGATGATCGATTAAAAATTCATGATCTCTAAAGTCTGCTCAAAGAGGCTATTTATAGACTTTAGTGGTTATGAGAGTTTCCATAAGAATAGGAATAAAGATTTCCATAGGAATAGAAAAAAAAGGTTTTTGTATTTATCAAGGATTCTAATCAAATATTTAATTTTGATTTAAATCTCTTGATTTGGAATTCTGATTGGACTCAATTTGGGTATTGGATAAACTTAAATCTCAATCACAATCAACTTATGATTCTGATTGGACTCAATTTGGGTATTGGATAAACCCAAATCTCAATCACAATCAATTTGAAATTCTAATGAAATCTGCTCACGCGAAGTTAACGCGGAGCTAAATTCATCAGAACGCGGAGTTATGGATTAGCTCCGCATTTTGCTCAAACGCGAGACTAAAATAGCCAAACGCAGAGCTACAGAGTTAGCTCTGCGTTCTGTGTGGAAAATTTCTTTTTACTTAGAAATTTTCACTGCCAACAGAACCCCCTCTAAAGTTTTTAAAATGGCTTAGAATTTAGCAAATTTTGACATACTTTGGATCTTCAATTTGGTGATCAGGTTAAAATCAAGAAATTCGACAGAGGTGCCTAATTGCACATGTCTGACGTTTGATGGAGGCGGTTCAAGACTCTCATGCATAACTTGAACTGCACACGCCAAGATGATCGGGTCATGATTATCAGATTTTGGTAGAGGCGCCTAATTTCATATGTCTAGAGTTTTGGCGGAGGCGCTTAATTACACACGCCAAGATGATCGGGTCAGAATTATCGATTTCGGCAGAGGCGCCTAATTGCACATGCCTAGTCCAAGTGCTCTCACACGTAACTTGAACGAAGATGGTTCAAGACTCTCTCGCGTAACTTGAATTACATCTCACTGTCAGAGTTAGGAACTTAACATGACAGAGTTTATGAAATTTTTAGTAAACCCCCAGCTATCAACGAATTTGATTAGCTTTTACCAATCGCCGTTTGCGTTGGGCTAGCCATACTATTCCCCTCAACATGATGAGTTGTCGAAGAATTGATTTCCTCTCCCATTTGCCTTTAACCATTTGCCTTTAACAGCATTGGGTAGTTAATTTCATACTTTTACCCCAAGTATGATAGGATTGGCGAGGAACTTGATCTTCTCTTCCCGCCGCTTTGACAGCATTGGGCAATAAAAAATTTTATTTATAGCACTCAATTAGCCATTCTAATGGCTAGTAAAAGTAGCGAAAGCAACAAGATATTTATCATCGTCAATATTTTCGGCACCCCCAGCCAAATCCGGCTTCTAGTCAATGAGAATGACTTTGTCACAGTTGTGGTTCGGAGCGTACCCAAGAGGCCAGCTTGCAAGTGCGGGCTGCCCATACTTGGTGTCGATATCAGCTTCCCTACTAGTACAGGGGTCGCTTTGACAGGGAACTTATTGTTTCAACTACCAAAATTGCCATATTTGTATAAACTTTCTGTTCTTCTCTAAGCTGGAGGACATCGACTTCTATCAATGCCTGAATTCGGCTCTTAAGAGGATAGCAATCCTTAGTTGAGTGCCCGATGTTCTGATGGTACAGGCAATAGTTAGGATCATTGGTTTTTCCAGCGTCTTCCGGTTTTCGATTCTCCGGAAGCTTCAACATGCCTTTCTGAGGAGGAGATGGAATAGAGTACTAATTTTTTTTCGGTTTTGAATGTATAAATTTTATCTTGTCGGGACCTATTCTGACCTGCACCTCTCGGATTCTGAGGTCTTGGCTTCAAATCTGCAACTGACGCCATCACAGCTTTCCCTTTATTTTTAGGATTCTGTGCATATGGCCTGTTATTCGTAGAGTTTCTCGTGCCACGAGATTCTTCAATTCGGCGAATTATATCTTCTACTTGCTCTCCCTACTTTAACAGGTCTTTCCAGCTCTTAAACTCTACAGCTCCCATTCTTATCAGCACGCCAATTATGAAACTATGCTTACAGATTTCTACCAGAGTTTCTTGGGTCATACCATGTCGACAATGTACGGACTTCTCCCGGAACCTTTCTATAAAATCCTTCACTGTTTCTTGTTCCCCTTGGTTTGTTGCGAGGAGGGAATGAATCAATATTTTGGTATCATCCTCGAAGAAACGTGCGAGAAAGTGTTTCTCAACGTCATACCAGGTATTGATAGTACCTGGAGGCAACTGCATAAACCATGTGAAGGCAGGCTCTCGCAAGGTACTCGCAAATACCTTGGTCATTACTGGATCATTGCCCATCAAATGCCCTGCTTGAGATAAGAAGTAGTAGATATGCTGATTGGGAGATCATTTTCCGTCATATGACTCCAACTTGAGCAGTTTATACTTTTCGGGATACAGTGCCAAATCCCATTCAGGCGGGTACGGTCTTGAAACCCCCGATTCCTTCTGTTCCTTCTTATGCATCAAGGCATCAAGTTGGCTTTGTAACTTCTCAATTTTCTCTTCATGAGGGTTATGGAAATAATATTTATTTTCGTCCTCATGTGCCGAATAAG